>CALYDF020007665.1:0-12106 GCA_944474145.2 Dicrocoelium dendriticum | reverse complement strand
ATTATACACCAGTGCGTCCGTGGCAATAAGCCCTGCATGAACAGCATATCTGAGCTTGGAAGGAGATCAACCCAGTTGTGGCCAACAGTGGAAGAAGCAAAAAGAGTAAATATGATAAACCATAGCTAGAAAAATAAGAAACTTAATACTAAAATATAAAGAAGTGTGATATTTCACAACAGTGCAAGAAGGATCGACGGATCATCCGATCAAATTATACGGCGAGACATCCCAAGACAGATAACTGCTTGACTTATACCCTGGCAGGAAAGTAATAAGGTAATTTTCTGTGTCATTATTTTGCACGCGTTCAGACGTTAGAACTTTCGAGATTGCCAAGCATGCGAATTTTCAAACGTTCTTAAGCTGTTGACTGCGAACCAGAATAATAAATGATTAGCAGTAAAGAACGAAACTGATGGAGATAATCACCGAACAAATATCATCCATTGGTCAGTTAGTATGAATAGTATGAAAGTACGAAGATTACATTTATCCCCATGGCAAGAAATCATCGTTGCTCCTGATCTCGAAACAAATGACAGTTCGTCAAAGTAATTTTGCATAGGGTGAGCAGGTATAAGTTTCCGCGTCGAAGAACAGAATGTGACGCATTTGGGAGAGATCAGCTAGAATTTACAGGTAGCGCTCATTCAATCATTGTAACGTTGTTCTTATTGATGTTCTCCAATGCCATATATGATACAGTATTCATTTACGCAGTTTCTCATCATCCATCTATATACTACTAGTGCTTTACGCATCAAAAGGAGAAAAACTTAAGGCAGTTTATTTAAGTTGCAAATCAGTTTTATGCATATTCACTTTAAACATATTTTTACATTTGGTTCCGTACCTAAGCTGGAAGAAAATAATCTCTACTTAACTCCTCAACATAGGCAATGGGACTGCATTCACCGTTCGCATCGGCTGATTGATATTTTCCAGAAATCGCGGTACGTTCCAACTAGGCTTTTCGTCACACAAGCTCCTGGATGGAGCGCAGATTTGCACTCAATGTTCGTATTCACCCAGGCTCAAGCTTAATTTAGATACATTTCACTCTGTTCGAAAGTGCAGTTAAATAGCCAAATGTACGCTTTGTAGAGGCACCTTGAACGATTTCAGTGGACATCATGTTCCACGTTCGTAGGTCGCTGAACGTTACGGTAAAAAGCAACCAGTTTTATTACTAAGTCAAAAACAATTAGTCTGAATTCTTTCAAGGTTAGCTGGTGGCACATGTGCTCGGCAGATTGATTCGCAATTGGCACGGTCTAATTTGTGTGTTCTCTAAATTTTAGCGAGCTGAAATATCCTAAACCTAGACCACTTACAGGCTGACTGAAGGGAAAGACCATATCCGGTAATCTGAACACTTGTGCTTCTACCTAGCATTTATGCGCAAGAATAATGCTCGACTATGCTGTAAATATAATCTGTCACATGGTAGCACATCGTTCAATGACTTTAAACTCGCTTTGATTATTGTCAATTCCGGCGGTATTTGTAAGTTTTGGATCGTGTAAGCAACTTTTAGTTTATCAGCAAACACATAGGACTAGCAGAATTGAAAAAAAGACACAAAGACATTTATATAGAATTTAGAATAGTAAGGGGCCTAAAACACTGCGCTGCGCTACTCTACTGGTGACCACACGGAGTGTAGCGATCTTACCCTTTATATCCGCCAGTTACATTTGTCTTACTAGGTACACCTAGCACTAAAAGGGAAGCGGAATTGTTAAAACATACCTACTTAATTTATACAACAGCCTCTTGTGTGGAACTCTGTTAAACGCTTTTTGTATGTCATGGAATATGACAATGCACTGAAGAACTGAAACAGTCTGTTTTGTTAGCTGGGGAAGAAATTCAACTTGATCAATCACACACCAGTGAGACTTTAGGAAGCTATGGTGTGAAGATGTGAGAACGTGGTGGGATAAAAATGTTCCTTACTAACCCTCTCTAAGATACGCAAGAAAATGGCAATGTGACTGATAGGGCCCTTGTACCTTATGTCAATGTATTGGTATGAGAGCAGAATAATTTAATGTTTAGAATTTTGACAGGACTGGAAGGACAAGGATACCAGGTTCTGTAATAGCTGAGGAATACCCTCTCCATCCTTTTTGACTAAAGTAGATAAAACCTTTTTGGGGCTGGGTCTTAATGATGGTCGTATTTAAGTTACCTATTGCTTTATCGTAATGACACTAAGGTCGATCGTTGAGCCTTGCTCAGTGATTATTATTGTGGTTGATAATACCAGCGGTTTTTTCAGGATTAAACGATTCTTCAAAATATGAGCTAAAGGTCTCGGCTTTATGATTAGTTGAATCAATAATTTCGCCTCCAGATGCGAAGACATAGGAAGACAAGGTATTTCTGTTGCCTCTTATTTTTCACAATAGGGCAGTCATCTGGTAGCCAGTATAGTTACTATTCATAGTGTGTTGTTCTTCCTGCATAAGACGGATGCAGATTTTGAGGCCAGAGTAATACGCTAAAGTTATGAGTCGGTTCATCATATGTTCTAGTTGGAATTCCTATTTTCTGCAGATCTTTTTGGTTGGTAACCCACTTTTAAGAGACTTTGTTATATACGGTGTTGCCACTGGAGGCAAGCATATTCAAGCACAAAATCTCATGGCTATAAAAGAAGCCAATGTTTTTGGATTCTAAGTGGAAGAAAGCAAAGATCTATATTTTGATGCTTAAGCAGAGCAGAGCAATATATTTAATTGTCATTTTGCAGGAATTGTGGAAATATATCTGACATCACATGAAACCGTTTAGCCACACTTGTGTACTTGTGATGACATCCAAGGCGATTAATTATTACGTCTGTGATACTTATCACTCAGGCTAACTCCAGGTGGGCGGTATGTAGAACCGACAAAATTTCGCTTAGTAATGAGTGACAAGAGAGAGTCACTAACTGGGCATATAGGTGGAAGTATAAGTTCAGAGACCATGAGAAACAGCGGTCATGTCATACATTAGTATGTAGTGCTTTCTTTACTAGTTGGGAAAAGGACAGGTGCTTTAAATGAGGTAACTTCCACAAAGAAACATTTCTGGTTATATATATATATCGGAAACTTAATAGTAACAGTAGTAGCACCTCTAATCGTGAATGTTAAGAGAGCGCATGATAAAAGTTCTACTCATTGGTTACAAGAGTGTCTGTGGAATATTCTGTCTCTTGCCTCCCTTCCCATGAGAGAATTAGGATTTGCAAAGTCAGCGCGGATTCTAGAACGTAAATGGTGAATATTACAGGCGCCCATCCTACTTCTATATGATGCTGTAAGAAGGCATATAATAACTGTTCCATTCTGTAGGTAATGCGAAGTATCTTAAACTCGTTCGTCTCAGTTTTGACTTCTTACGCATGGAACGTTTGTGTGCAAGTTCTTAGTTACGTGCAAAATGATGTCGAGCGGTGTGTTGATCAACTGAGGCTGCAGCTAACAAGATAACTGTAACGCGCAAATTGCCTTCAATGAAGAACGGACAAACATCCTGTTTCACACCCATAAAAGTAACATGAGTTGCGAAGGAACACGCGTAAAGGAGTCGAAACACTGAAAAGTGCTAAGTTTTGACCTAATGCTGTTTTTCCTGTTCACCAAATATTTAACCCGGCTAAATTTCACACCGCGTATAAAGATGAATGCAAGTATTCGGTACTGTGACCCTATAGCGCGATGATCGTGCGCTATATATTCAGTACGAAACCAGACGGCCAAACAAAAGCAATGCGTAGAACACACAAATAAGGCTAGGGAAAAGTTTATTGGACGGGAGGAGAGTTAGCTAATGCTAAAAATAGGGCACCAGAAGAGAGCCAGCTAGGGAGAATATAGTTGGCGTCGAGAGCGTAGACGGAGCGTCGTTCGCAGTCGCGTCGCGCACCAAAGGCGGAGATCGTGTTCGTGTTTCCAACAAACGGGAACAACGTTCCAACAGGCAAACCGCCTAATTCACTAATACATAAGAAAGCTATAATTTTAATATATTTTAGAATAGTTTACACAGTCATACGAGGGAATCTCCAGGTCAATACAACCCTGTGAAGGACGACAATAACCTTGACATCTGCATTCGTGATATAATTATTTTATGGGCCTTTAATGGAAAGTCGAAACTGTCATTGAGACTACTACTAATATCAACACATTCAGCCTCAGTCGGTGAAGTTTTCAATATCGTCTTCGACATTCTTTCATAGATTTAAAAAAAATTATCATTTGCTAATGCATGAGTGTTGCATGTCGTTCTGTCAGCAAGTCGAACGTACTGTAAGTCTAGGCACAAGCGTAGGCCCAAATGTAACATTTATTTAGGGAAACACCGTCCATCTGCCCCAAATGCGTTACTCAACGTCCGAGTTGGCGCTGGTATGATTTGGCTACATGCGTTCTCCACCACCGATTAAGTAAATAAGTCATTACTGTAAAATATTGCTGGCATATTATCTAAACCTCATCACAAAGCATAATCATTGTCCTGCGAAAGAGAGCAACCGTATATAAATCACTGGGGTTTTGTGAGCCCATCGGAATCATTATCAAAACCATCATGGTGTACATTGTACATATATATAAGCAGTGTTAAAAGCGGTACTGAAAGTATAGTCAATCAAATTCCTAGATGAAAAGTGGTGCCTGCTCAAAATGCTAGGTAACCAAATTTTGATCAAGAGTGGATGCGCATAGAGAATTGTGTAAAATATGTGCAAAATGGAATATGCATGCACTAGCAGCCGTGAAATTATCCACCGCCTAACTCTCGCCATGTAAACATTCACGACAAATCGATCGATTTCTGTATAGATTGCACAAATATTCCCCACGTCAATCATTTATGTATGCCGGTGCAAAAATGCTACTGACCCGCACAAATTATATAGTGAGCAACTGTCTTAAAAACTAATCCGGGGGAGGCAGCTGAACCAGTGTCTCAAACTTGATAGCAAACAACGCACTCCAATTCAGGTCAAAGCAACCTGGACGGACTTAATGGCAATGAATCAGGGTCAAACACACAGATTTCGGCGAATACTACCTCAATGCGAGAGGCCGCTCTAGTGATTGGTTCGTAGAACATGCTACATCAAATCCCCCAGTGCACCAAGTGGTTTGAAGGACCGACGACGTGCGCGTCGGTATTTGCTACCCAAGTGACAGGAGCATGGTCTGTCGTAGCACCAACCACTGATAAACTAGATGCAGTCAGAGCTGCCAATACGGAAGCGAGACTAGGAAACCTATTTGTTGTCTTAACAAAGAAACCATCCTCGCATCTCTAAAAAGGAGCATGATAAACAGTATCATAATTATGAACATTTGTTTTATCAAAGGCGCCTGAGTCCCAGACAAATGCAATCAACGACAAGTCGTTTGCTGACCGTAAGTAGTCAGGCTCTCCGCGTCAGTTCAAGGGAGTCTAATGTAAGCCGGCCAGTATGATGTGCTTGGTTCGTCCTCCCATAGGATACACTACGGTAAACTGCGGTTATTGCCTTAATATTTCAGTCAGGAGATGATACAGAGGCCATTCTCATGCCAGCCAATCGTCATTAAATCACCTCAAGTACTGTTCGCATTTTCCACACCTGTCATGAAGTGAATGAATTTAGCGCAAGTAAAACTTGGTTAGGTACTGTAACCAATAAGACATGGAATGTGTCATTGTCAACGGTATTCTAGTGTTTCGTAATACAAGCAAACTAAAGGCTAAAGTACATCACAGGGATGAATGGCGTTTTCGCCATATAGTGCAGCAGCTAGAAAACGCAATCGCCAATTAAACCTCAAGGCTAACATTGTCATCCAAAATGAAATGGCTTGGTCAGGGATTCGGAACAGTAACATATCAATCTAAACTTACGTCAAAAAAGATTAAAATGGGGCGAAATGTGCGCAAATTGCTACCATTTTTACTATGTAATAAGGTTAAAAACTCTTTTCCATATATGGGCAAGGTAACGCTGTATGGCGGGCCGTCGTAAACTCTCACCAGAAAATGCATTCCAATACACGTTTCTAAAAATGGAGTCCCCAACTGCTTGTAAGTCAACGCGTAGAGTTTACTAATTAAACCAACCGAACGTCGTACTCCTCAGGCATGAACGGCCTGAGACATCGGTATAATAACCAGGACCTGCATGAATACGGAGATGGCTTAGTTCGGTATTTTACCTCTAAGAAACGACCGATGAAGTACAGGAAAAAGGTTATGCAATGACATCGCTCTGACCTGCATATCGATATTTTCAACGATTCAATAAGGCAAGTTTTCGGTTTTCTCTGGTGCCGTCTACACATAAACGTAGTAATCTGTGTTTGTTATCAAAAGCTTATCGTCCTCTAGATCCCGAGATATCCTGCTCGGCACTGTTGGCCGCACATAAACTTGGCTTTCGCTTCGCCCTCTGAAGCCGCTAAAATACTCCCCACAGTATCGTGCGTGTGCTCGTTCTAACTAGTCCCACGAGCTCTACTTAGTGCTTATCACCTCTTGGATATTACTTATATGGATGATACAGTTGTTGCAGTTTTTAGTTTTGCATAATATTTGTCGGATTCTACGAGTGTAACCACATCAATTCTGAGCTTTTGGGACAACATTTTCGTCGCATTCGAATGAAAAAGCTGAGAACCCGCAAACCACCTGAGAATAATCCATAGAACTTGCAGCCTAAAAATTTACCTTTATTTTGTTTCACTTATCTACTGAACATCGCGTCTGTGGCACTTAATGATGCATATCAGCGAGGCGTTTGATCACTGAACCTGACGGTTTGCGACCGACTGCAATTGAGAGAGGCGGTGAGACATCTAGCTGTCTCGGCTGACTGACCAATGTGCGGAATGAATAACTCTTAACTAGTGTGCGTGTTTTGACTTGTTTATGTATCAGCTGCAAGTCTGGTTCATAGAACCTTAATCAAAATACAGCGCAAGTACCCCAAAGACTGCTCAGATAGACCCTGCTGCAAAAGGTACAGGGTAACCAGCATTAAGAACACGGTACAAAAATAAGTATATTATTCAGAGAATTGCGGTGACATCCTTAAGATCGAGGTAAACTGTTCTAGTTGCACTAGGTTGTACTGACCGCAATTTTAGGCAAACCGGTCCAAAAAGTGAAACCGACAGAAACAGACACATTTGGTTTTCTCCAACATGTCGTCATTTTGTTTGCCAACTTTTTATCTTTGCTCACGAAAAAGTGCAATAGAATGATTGAGGGAGTTGCGCATTTTGTAAATATCAAGATCCCTCCCTCGTAGGTAACTGTGGCCTTGCTAATACCTGACCAAGCCAAGGTATGCTCAGACGAAGGACTGAGCTAGACGCACCAACTGCACAGCAACATCTGTGTCTCTAAATCCGCTGAGTCACTTGACTCACATAAGCCGACAAGCCTCAAACATACCTGCTTCCACTTCTCCAACTATGGACACATCACCTGGAGATTTAGCTTTGACACCGACAGCTCAGCTTTGGAGGCAATCCGGTTCAGAAAACATGTAGGTAACGTACACATCGACTGACTTGATAAACATGCTGTACCGATCACACGTGGGGGGACGCAGCATTCACCGTCAACTGCAGTGGTGCCTGGTAAAATGCTCAACTTATCACCAACAACCTTAAAACCGACACCCGATGTACAAAAACACGCTGCATTAACTCGTGTGCATAAATAATACCTAGTCCAAATCTGACAAAATAAAAGGCAAGCTTCCAGAGGATCACAAGCAGGGGAGTTCCAACGGTGATGCGATCGTTATTCCGGTTAAGCATACTATGCTGAAATGCCTAGCGCGTCACCCGAACTCACTGCACTCAAGTGAAGCTAAAATTCTTCGAATAAAGCTGAACTACGCCAACGAGACAGAGGCTGTCCTGCTCCCAGAAGTTCATCTTCGAAACTCACCGAGCGGAGTGGGCATATTGCCCGATCTCCATTGGAAAGATCGCCCGAAGTTAGCAGGTGACAAGGGCGGCGTTCGTAATAGCGATAACAAGAAAACTATATTTTGTTAATGCTTTTCCGGAGCTTCTGGATTCTCCCGATCACGATGCGCAAGCACATGACCGAGAGCGTTGGTGTTACGTCTGCGAGGTACTTTCTCTGTGAAATGTTACTGTCAACTCGTTGCTAAGAGTCCCGTCATCACCTAACTACAAGGGCTGCGGTCCAAGACTAATGCAAGTAATATTACACTCCGGGGGAATGACGCAAGTTCTATTGGATAACTGGTCAAAGTTTCGAGCCAGGTTGCCAACCGAGATCCGGTTATGGGTAGAATGCTTACGAGTGGTAAGCAACTAGATGGAACTTGCAACCGCCGTAAAACGTTTGCCTGCACAGTACTGCGGACAGACCGACACAACAGCTCCCACGGCACACAACAGGACAAAGCGCGGCACGAGCGAAATTTCCGTCCAGAAACTCTTAATAATGCCATTCATCTTGACTGAAGTTGATAAACAAAAGGCGACTAAACGCCGGCCACCTAACGTTCAGCTTAAAAACGGGTAACCTTTTGACATCCATCAACGCACTCCTAACAACGAAACAATTATCCTGTACGTACACATACTTTCAAGATAGTCTAAGTAAGTCGGCCGAACTTATGGAACTACACGTGTGACAACAGTGGGACCTCGTCATGATTACAGAGACCTGGTTAAACCTTATGACAACTGATTCTGAGATCGAGTTACCCGGTATGTCACGGCTCCGGAAAGATAAAACTGGAAAGGGCGGTGGTGTGATTGTTTAATATAGTGTAAACCTCCGATGCGAATTTATGGATCACCCGGAATCGGACATTGGACATTTTCAAAAAACGTTTGGTGTTGCTATTAGCTCCCAGTACTTTGTTACCTAAACTACAATATGTTGGATTAGGGTAGTCATACTGTTCTACAGCATTTGTGTGTCACCTGGACCAGAAAAGGCGGCGCATAAGTGAGCGATCATATTCTACTTCCCGCACGAATTACATCAACGACCATTGCACTCCGTGTATTTCCGTATTCTTATACTCGATGTTTTTACACTGACATCATATCTCGACGCATTTATCTAAGTAAAAGCTCTGTAGATGACTCACATTCTTTTTGATTTCATTGCATTTACCCCAACCATCCAACGGGAACCGTCAGCACTTGCATTTTAACCCTTTGAGCCATCAATGCTCACTGTTCAATCTTCACCTAGGAAATATACTGCTTCCTAGAGTCTGCTGTTAGACGAATAATTGACTTTAAACAATCACGTTCGAATGATGTGCGAGATAAACTGCACGTATTACATTCCCGGAATCTTTGAGCGAAAGGTTCAAGGATAAAAGGTAAAATTAATCGCTGACGTACTGCTGGGCAAATATGTAATCGTTCCCAAACGATTCAAGAGAGGTGGAGAACCAAGTATTACAGATAATGTACTAATCTAGGAGAGACTAATTGTCAGAACCGTAGCCGTAGCACCGTTCGGTCATGGAGAACATGCGTCGTTTCTCTCCTGCTGCATCTGCTACGCCGAACACAGCTGTGAAAACAACGTGGAAGCATGCATCTTTGCACATCATAGCATCTTGTCTGACATCATTCAAGTAACCAAATGGTCCTTCCTAATTTTGCAGCCTCCCGATGCCGCCGGGAAGTATTGCGCCATCTATTTCGCCGGGACGTTGGTAGTTGCCTCGGAAGCCAAATATCTCGGACAAATGCAAACCAAGTGCTTTCTGAGGAGCTAAACTTGCATATTTATGGCATCAAGCGATTGAACTCGACGACCTTATAAAACCTACATAACTCAGTGAAATCATCGTGTCAAATTAATACCCGAAGACAAACTAGCGATAAAATTCAGCATAACTTCTGAAATACTGTACTGACAAGTTAACAACTTCAGCTGAGTTCAGCGCGAATTTAGTTCTTCATGCAGCAGATGGTCTGGTGCTAACCGCATTTGACGCGGCAAACGCGCCTCGAAAAGTGAATTTTCGCAATTTCCACAGTGAATCATCATCAATCCCGACGTAGACACGGCTATCGTCGCCCACCAGTTTGAAGACATATTTGCTTCACTGCAGCAAATATGGCGAAAAGTCTACTCACATTGCACATGCACAACACACCTGGCGTGGACTGCGTAAGACCTGGGGGCAAACGTGCACGATGAATTTGGCTGCTCGAATCCAGCTGAATAAGCGTCAAGGAGATCCAGTTAGCCTGCTGATATTTTACAGAGGGTATTCGGTAATTTCGAGCACTAGAGCTTTATGTATATGTTGAACGGCTACTTGTGGCCTCAAGAAACATGTGCTATCAATGCTGACGTTCGTGACATAAGTACGAGGTTGATCTGCTTTAAGCTCCCTAACGTAAAGAGACAAAGGTATTAAGGGTATTGTTTCAACTCCACCGACAACACAGACTGCATGTCTTTGGAATGTGCTACAGTCAATAGCAGAGTCAGCGAGAATACTTCATCTTGCCTACCTAGTACTAGCTAACGCAAATCACGCCTGACGCGATTTGTTGGAAGTAGCCCACAATACCAATCTGAGATGTAACCAACCAGAAATTCTAAAGCGCCTCATTTTACAAAATTGCATATTAAATGTTTTCGTACTTCGGGTGAGTCACTTAAAACTCAACTTTCCCTCTTTCCTCTCGTGTTTTACCTATGTTTTCGCATCATTTATTTATTTTAACTTACTAGACTATTAATGTATGCAAATCATTGTATATTGTGCAACACCCTCTGGTATAAGAATGCCCTGGTGTCCAAATGTGGACGATTACCAATATTCAGCAAGGTTGTGCGTTCAGTCTGTCACCCAGCTACGTAACCACAGTTTGTGCTTGTATTCACGTATTGCCTTCTCTCCACAGTTTGTAAATTGCTTTCGACACGCAACCTTGTTGTGGCAAAAAGCTTGGTCTGAAATTTAAGTTGATCGGTTGTTGTTGTTGCAGCAGTGACACTAAACAGGAACCAAACGATGATTTTCCAAGCACAGCAACAAAGTTTCTCAATTTGAGGATGACTGATTTGCCATTTACTCCGATATGATGTACCAAAAATGCAGTGGATTATCATGATGACAAGGTTTCCTTTGGTGGGTAACGGCACAATATGAAATGTTTGTTTTGTTTACAGTCGTTCAGATTCCATTCATCGAGAACTTACATTCATCCCATGCGTACAGGACAAGGAGTTGGAGTTAGTTGTGAAAGAGCCAGTTTAGGCAATATGCCTTTTTTCTCTAGTATCAGGCTTAGCAATCATTTGGAATTATTACTCTATTCTGTCAACAAAAATTTGTACAAAAATTGCGCGAAACAATTCAAATCGTTGAGTTCTTAACACATATTTTTAGATAGAGGAGAATTGACAAGCCGCGCAATTAGGATTTTGCGCGTCAAAAGAACATAGATAGGATACGCACCTAGTTGTAAACAATTGGTTGTATACATGCGTGAAGACTGTTGGTCTAACCTTCGAAATCAGCTGAAGGCCGATAGCTACATCATTTTTGTCTATTTTGATCTTGGATAATGTCACTTCGATAGACCACATAGAATTCCAAACCGATTAGAGAAGCGCACCGATTGATGTCCACATTGTATGCTTTCCCCTGCATTGCTGTCGAAATAAAAAGCATTCAGCATGGAATAGTAATACAAAAACTGGATGTGGATATTCATAATGAATACCAATGCTTTGTGGGAAACATGAACTTGATGATAACGGATCCCGACATCACTGAATCTAGTCAGCTACGCTCCATGTATGCCTTTTATGATCCAACGTTTACTGGGATGGTGGGTAGTGGTGACGAAAGCCTATGCAGAATTTAAAATAGACATTTATTTAATTCTTTCTCGTTTAGGGATTCAGCTTTAACAATAGAAATAAAACATCCTCTTGCTTATTTTTAAACTTCTTGCCCGGCATACAGTTCCTACGTGGGTGCTTTCTAGAGTACGTTCGAAGCTAAGTATGCGAAGCATGTGATTATTTCTTTTTATACACTAAAGGCAACGCAGTGCGATTCCGTACCCGA
>CALYDF020007664.1:0-12326 GCA_944474145.2 Dicrocoelium dendriticum | reverse complement strand
TCAAGGATAGAACCATACCACCTCAAACATATGGCAACGTAATCTAACTGGGTTTATCGCTGGCGATGGAGGCGTCTAAGTACGGCCTGTGCTTCACTCCGGGAAAATGTAAAACGCTGCTCCAGGATTGGATGGTGCCTGAACCCGCGCTCACCATTGATGGACATGTTCTGGAGCAAGTCCCTTGCTTCACTTACCTAGGGAGTTGCATCACGGCTGGTGGCGGTGTTGGAGATGAAGTCTCACAACGTATTGCAAAGGCCCGCCTTGCATTCATCAAACTGAGACATCTATGGCGTCGTCGTGATGTCAGTCTCAAGCTCAAGGGCAGGGTGTACAATGCTTCCGTCCGTGCAGTACTCTTGTACGGCTGTGAGACTTGGCCTATTCGCTCGGAAGATATGAAGCGGCTATCAGTCTTTGATAATCGCTGTCTACGAAGGATTGCTAGGGTGTGGTGGCAACACCACGTAAGCAACGCAGAGGTGAGAGACCGCGTGCTTGGGGCGAATAGTGCCAGTCTTCAAGACGTTATTCTCCGACATCGCATGCGCTGGCTCGGGCATGTTCTGCGCATGCCAGCCCATCGCCTTCCACGTCGAGCGCTATTTGCACTCCCAGGGAGCGATTGGAAAAAGTGTCGCAGTGGACAGCCGATGACGTGGAGAAGGAGTATGAAGAAGGCGACTTCAAGTTTGGCAGCAGTCGGACCAGTCCGCCTTCCAGGTTGGGGACCACGAGATGCTGAATTGCAGTGGTTGGAAACATTGGACGTCATGGCTCGCAACAGACATCAGTGGCGGCAATGTTGTTCCGCAATTTCACCATCCCTTTGATGCACACAAAAACTCACAAAACAAAACAAAAAATACAAAATGGCGTGTGTAAAACCAAAAAAATCGTTTCCCATATTTTTTAATCGCATTAGTGTTCCCATCTTCTTCACCTTTTTCTTCTGTCATGGTTCTGATGGCACAATGTCTGTTAACAGACCGTGAATAAATACATATATATTATCGCTGGCCAGCTACAGGACGCCAAGTGGCACTTTGGCACCCACTGTGTATGAAAACAATGCTACTAAGAAACAGCTGGTGCTCCGCACACACTTGCACAAGACGCTCGCCGTTCTCCGTACAGATGGAGTTAAGCCCATAATTACCACCCAGCTGAGCTTCTGAAGAGCTCAGATGCCCTACTTGTGCGTTCATATCCCCTGCAAATACTATGATATCTGAACTAGTAGCACTGCGTAGTAGCGCTTGCAGTTCGTGATAGAATGTACCCTTGACAGCATTGGAACTGCAGTCGGTGGGATATTAGGCGGGAATCACAAACAAACAGCATTTTGAACCAGTTCGTGAATAAACCTTAGCTGATGTCGTCAAACGAGCTACACATAAACGGCTGTTCACCGGAATCCAATCAATCAACGATGGCTTAGCCTAGGGGCTCAGAATGATACATACACCAGCTTGACTCGTGAGTGTTGCATCGGCGGCACCGAATGCGTGCAACCAATAGGGAGAGGACAAGCCGGGCGCAGTTCATTCAACAACCCCATGAGGGTCATTGATCCTAGTTTCGTATACGCAATGGACGTCAAAACCCAGTGTGTGCAACGTGCGTGCGAGTGCAGTCTATTGACCTATTTGCCTTAGAGTGCGAACGTTGAACGCCGCCAGAGAAACGGGACGGCTTGACCTTATAAGGGATTGTTGCCTATAGGCGTCCAGTGGGTGGTGTGGGAAGGTAACTGCAGATGGTATGACTCCAGTGACATTGCGGTGGCTGTCAATCAAACTGGAAAATATAGGAGGAATGCTGGTAATGGGAACTGGGATGGGAGTAAAAGAAACAGGTGGAAAAGAAAGTAGGGAGGCGTCAGCAGTAGCATGTTTTCACCTATGCGCTCTGCTGTATGCAGCAGATAAAGATACTCTTGATAATCTGCGCGACTGCATATGCAGGATGTGGTTAGATTTAGAAGAAATTGTCACGGTTGTATATGGACTGATATACTGCCAGGGCACCCAGACCTAGACAGGAGGACGAATATGATTCTCAACCAAAGCCATTAGTTCAAAAGCCTGTCAGCAAGTCAGCGGGAGGTGGTAGTGATTTAGTTTTACAGAGATGGATGACATCCCACCTAAAACTCCCAACCTGGAGGACTAAGAGACTTTGTCTGACCTCTAACCATTAACCAACGCGGCAGGAGTAGCTCTCAAAGAGTCCGGAGGCCCCATCCAGTATAGCTCAATGGGTCAAATAGGGAAGTAAACCGTCGCACCACGTTAAAGTCCAGTCTCGTTGTGATGAGTAGATGATATTCGCTGGCTTTGGACCATCAACAAGGATGCTTGGGAAGGATTGCACGTGTGTTGTGGTTGCGTGTCTGCGGTATTGACGCCAGAGGTTGTGTTTTAGGGAATGCGAGTATTCTATTCAACAAGCTGGTTTGGTTGCGTCAAAGGAAATGACTCTGTCAAAATCTGCGTATGCCTTCGGAGCATTTACCCCATTGTGTACTGATCATTCATGCAGGGCTGGGCTAGAAGGGATAACCTGATAGTCAAACGTCCACTTAGCTACAACCTAGAAGTCGATAAACTCACGTTTAGACACTTTGGATACACACGTTTGCCCGGTTAGGAACAGAAAGACGGGGAATGCCGAAGGATCGAAGTGATACCAGATATGGAGCGCAACCGATATCAGTGGGTTTGCGCACATAATTGCTTAGATACGTGTACTTAATGCTTACCAATTAAAAGGACAAGAAACAGCAAGAAAAAACGAAAACGTTTCCCTTTACCTTTGTGAAAACTGCACCCGCCATCTCTATTTGATTTGGCATTTGATGGCTTTAGACTGTTGCAAATATAAAAATGTAATGTATATCTTAGCACAGCGAGTCAATGAATGGCACTTGTAATGGTGAAAGCAGGTTCGGAACGTAAAAATCCAGCGACAATTTGTAGTTAGCCGCGTAGAGTGAACAGTGCTGGTGCTAAACACAGCCTTAGAATCTGTCAAAGCCCAGGGAATAATGCGTGTGATAGTGGTAAACACAAAAAAAATCATATCACGTTAAATACTAGTCTTACACGGAACTTACAGCAACATGTCCAAGGTGCATAAACTTGTAAGTGTACTCTTCCCACAACTGCCTGTCGGACAAAATTTCGGCGCACACACTAGCTGCCAAATCAAATTGTTCAGACTCCAAAAGATGGTCCACGTAGACCAGTCCGACTGACTGAAAAGTACAAATGGGATGAACACACGGAGTGGTGCTAACTTACCGTGAATCATGACGTAAGTTAGTTGGCTAGCATAATAAGGGCCAGGCAGGTGGCAGCTAAAGGGAGTTTCCAGTGTTAAACGGGTTACTGAATAAAAAACGCAACATAAATTGTAACAAACACCTCTTAGCCCACCGAATTTCATGGCTGAGGACAACTGTCACAGAGGCTCGTATGCTATGAAGAAATTGTGGAAGCAGGTAAACAAGGTGGACCCAATGAAATGCAAAATTTGCTAAACCAGTCAACAGGAATGAAAATATAAGGCAAAAATCGATGAATCTAGACTGAAAGGGGACCGTAGATTGCTCATCTGAGATGACCTACTAAGTTCCGCTCCTTGGACCCGATTCGTTAGCTCGCGTTATCAGCCTAGTTCGACAAACCAACTACAACGCTTCGGCACTACGAAAAGCACTAGGCGACGGCTTGTTTTCTTTCCGTGGCAATATAGTGGTGAACGTTTCCTCGACTCGGAGCAGTGGCCCAAATTTGCAAGCAGAAACAAGCCCGTGAGTCGCTCTGATGTCAATCAGTGGGAAAACATTCTTTTTTTGTGAAAAGAAGGGAAGCACCGTAAGTGCCTTTAATGTATAAACGACCACCAAGCAACAACTGGTTTATTCAGCCATAACATTCACAAAAGTGGAACACAGCTTCAAACACAACATATGACAGAAAAATCCCTAAAGTAAACAGTACAAAGAAGTGGCAGCAGGGAGAACGACAGATCTCAAAACATCGACGAGTCCAATGGGTCTTTAACGTATGATTCCCACAAAAATGCCCTGTGTACCTATCCTGAACTTCCATTTCCAGCAGAAGCGCATGGAACATAAATATTCGATGGCGGAGATTAGCCTAACTGATTTGTTGTAAAAGCAACATGGTTGTAAGTGCAAAATGAAATAGCAGCCCTAGATCCTGTCTGCTTCACAAGAGAGAAGGGCATCAGTTAATCAGAAGGGCCAGCCTCTCGATCAGCCCAATATCTCTCAACATGCTTACGGTCGGCTTCCAGTAAGAAACTGGACAATTGCTTACAGAATGCCTCGCGCAGTCCCTACGCAATGTGACCCCAACCGTAATCTCAGTGAGTTGCATTAACGTTGATTACAAAATATCTGAACAGGAAGCGTTCAACCTTAATTTCAAGGTATCGGATCACAGGGAAGCAAGACCGTTGCTTTAAAAACACGTTTCGGTGAACGCCAAATAACATCCAATGATGATGCAGCTGCACTCAAGCACAGTGCGACGGCTTGCGCACCTTCGTTAACCAATGTGCTCCACCGGGTTACACTTTTTGGTTTTTCCATTTCATGTCTTTCCGCTTAAACAGATCTCGTCCTTCGCATGTTGTAGACTAACTACCGAAACTGGTATAAGTAGTGTGAAAAACACGGATGTTTACGTCGAACTAGGGATGTTATGCAACGGTAGGGTTGGTTGCCAAAATCAAGCAGTAGTTTTGATGGAATAATGAGGTGGGTGGGCACACATCCCGTGATGGATATGCGTGTACTTGAAAGTATTTGCTGCTTCGGTTGTACACTCATGCTATAGATCGTTTTCGCCCAGAAAAGTGCATTTCCCTGGGTTTTACTTCTGAAGGGAACTATTAAGGTGGCTTCAGAGAAAAGCATTACAGACTGGAGGGCATTTTGGAGTACGTGTTATGTGAAAGTACGGTGAAGCGCAATCTCAATGTGGACCGTGATTCGCATCATGGTGAATGTTGGTCAATTCATCACAAGGACGGTAGATGAAACAGATGGAAAGTGGGTGTTGCCCGCCCCAAAGCAGTACACACCACGACGCGTCTCGATATTGTTTGATCTCATCAGGTGGAGAAGGCTGGTCTCGAACCCGGGACCATTGGAATACCAGTCGAAACCTCTACCCCTATGGGGTCACGACATGCTATGCCTGGCACAATTGTTACTGAACGATTGCAGGGAAATTCCTGTACACCTATTTTGGGAATCTACTAGGTCAGACGTACAAATATGGTTGGTGGCATTCGGTTCTGGATTTGCCTGTCATTGCAGCCTCCATGGGGACAGCCACAGGACGCTTGCACCTACAGAGGGACCATGAGTGGCTTGCGTTGCACGACCCACAGCTCCATCCACACATCTGGTATCCAGTGTAAATCCGAAGGAATAAGGCCGGGAGGCATGTTAATGGAAGCCACGTTTCATCAACGGAGCAGGTCCACACTCCTTCAACAGGCACATCAGCAGTATTTCTGTCTACCTATGTAGGAAATCAAGCGTACCAAACGTACACAAGGCGGTGGCTGGGCAGTAGTATGCCACACACTACATAGAACTACCCTTTGAGCCTAGCAAGGCCAAGAGGACCGTGCCTTCCTGCTCACGCCAGCAACGATTCGTAGTCTCTTGGAGCCACTTTATAATGAGGTGGTTGTTAGACAGGTAGGCACCTTGTCAATATTCACATTAAGCGCAGCCACACTGGGGGTTTCAAAAAACTAACAAAAAAGTTGAAGGAAATACGCAAAATTGACATGGAATATACAGCTGAATGACAGAACTTAGCATGTGTGCATGCGGCAGATGAATAAGGAGAGCATCATTAGATTTGAAACTTCATAAATGCAAAAAATGGTGCAATGATGTCACTCGAGTAAACGGTGCCGCAAGGAACGCATTTTGATGGAATTATAAGGGGTTTTATCCGCTAACCAACTTTGCTTTAAACATTTCTTTATGACTGGTAACAAGCTGCAGGTTGTGCGCAGTATCTCGGGGAATTTTTCCAGAAAATCAGCAGACTCAAACGGGCTCAGTGATTATAGAAATTGTACACTTAAATTCACGGAAATTTTTATAAAAAATTGATGTGCTCACAGTAGATGGTGTAAAGAACGATCTTTCGGGAGACAGGGAGGCAAAAGACAATAGAAGTTGATATATTTTGAACTATCCATTAAAGAAGCAAAGAAAAATAGCAAAATGTGCAATAGCAAGAATAATGAGAAGGAAAATCGTTGTCCCTTTAAAACGTTATCTTGCATCTAAGGTCCTACGGTCCCATGATTTTGCTGACAAGTTAACCCAGCCCATGGCACGAGCTGTGCACCAGGTTGCACACGGAAAGCGTTGCATCGTCGCGGGTTATTTGGTGCCCAGAAATGCTGCTTATCTGTACCATGCAAACGGAAAACCGCCTCATCAGTAAACATGTTGGAACGTAGGTCCATGGTATCCAAATACCAACGAGAAAACTCGAGACGCTTCTGCGAAGCGAATGGGTTCAAAACATGAATCCGTAGTACACCATATCTTCGGAATTTGTTCCCGTTAATATTCGGTGCACAGCATATGGTGTGGAGATGTAATGTTAGGCGAGTTGCCGAATGCTGAGATCACTTTTTCTAGATACGTTACCTATAACCGCGCGAGCTGAAACGTCATCCGTGGCGTTGTGAGGCCGCCCGGTTTGTTTGGCATGACACACACATCCAGTTTTATAAAAATTTCGTTACCAGTCGAAGCACGTACCGGTCGTTAACAGAGCGCACTGCGTAGTGAATAAAGTTGTAGTTCCGCGCAGTTTCTGCCGCGTTGGATCAGCACTCACCATTAAGCGGCAAAATGAGCACGCGCTGATCTACAGGCACGTTACGTGACTGCGGTTGCAGATAAATCGACGACACCGGTGTATGGTCTTACTCCATTGTGAAGACAGGGACCGATAACCGTATGACAGGGATCGCTCCGGCTTGCTTATTGACCAGGCTCAGTGTCCTGTAACCATTGATCGAGACAAAACTAATCCATGAGCTTCAGCTATGCTGCCTATGCATTCCTACATAAGTGCAGAACGCCATACCCGGTTTCCTGTATGCTCATTTATCGTAACAAGACCAGCAGCGGAGATGCAGCCGTGCTGCTCATGTAGTCCTAAATCAATGCAGAAAGTCATTCCAATGTGACTGAACGAGTGAAATTTCGGCAAACCAAAAGTTACTATTGGACAGTTGGCAATTTAGTGTGGTCCCGGGTCGCGCAAACGCGTGTGGCGGTTCAACGAGCTACTTAGGAAAATCCGACTACATTTATCAAACGTACGGTAGTGCCGTCGTCAGGAATGCAACTTCACTAGTAGTCAAACTATCCATGTCTTCGAAAAAAGGATGAGGCTATTAGGAGGAGCACTTTCTAACAAACAGATCATTGAGCTCTAAAAGGATCAAACTCCAGCCTTATTCTACTAATCAAGTAAGGATAATGGCAATGGTTAATCAAAAGAGTGATGTCGCAAACTCTAACACTACTACTGGAAAGTAAAAAGGAGAACAGAGAACGTTCAGGAAGGAAACCAAGAACAAATAAATATCGGTATTCTGCGTTATATAGTCGCCTAGTGGCTGGCAACCGTTAAATCGTTCCTGTGAGCTTGTCTCTTTTGACCGGCTAATCGGGGCGGACGGGCTTCTCTCTAACAGCCAATCGGAGCGGCTCGATGCGGCCTTGGCGACCATAAGAACTGGTGACGGGGTAAATTTGATTGGAGAACACGAAAAATGAAGTATTTTTAGTGGAGTAGCTTACCGAAGTACTTAAAAGTGAACAAAAGCTATTTGAAGTGAGCCAGACACGATTCCTGGAGAATATCGTTAAACGTTTTGCGGTTCAGTCAAGAGTAAGCAACGAAAACCAACGGTCATCATCGGATGCTGTCGCTAACAGAATATGAATGTTCCAATATGACCCGGATGCCGCCTTACCTTCGAATGTTGGTTCAGAGGATACGAAGATGCTTTCCAGTCCGAATGTGCCGATGCTGCGGATAGATGGAAGTGTAGGCCGCTTTTGCGGAAGCCAAGAACCAGGGAGTATGACAAGCTATCCAATGTTAGTTTGCCAAATTGCCCCAGATTTTACGTTCAACCAACTTGTACCTCCGTTAAATGACATTTTTGGTGAACAGCCGTCCTTACTCAGTGTCCGATACAGCTGCATGAAGCTTGTTGAGTGCATATCACACGATTTCGCAACTTACGCGAGAACCGTCAACCATCATTGCGAACGTTTCGAGCTAAAAGAAATGACGGACGACCAATTCAAGGCCCTTATATTCGTTTGTGGTCTCCAAACGCCCGATGATGCCAAAACACGCATGAGGCTGTATATCAAAATTGAGTGGGACCCGTCCATCAACCTCATGTCCACCACCTGCAAACGCCAGAGGTTAATCAACTTGAAATCCCACACGAACCTGATTGCGCAAGACCGCAGTCCATGCCTTGTAGATGTGATAGCGGTGTCAAACTAGCGCGGAAGTTTAGCGACGGTCCATGTTGCAACCCGGTACTATTAGAATGGACATATTTTCGAGAATCCATGTATTTGACCGATTTGAGTTACAGGCCTGAAGTTGGACAATTGCACTGCGTCATCCCATAATCTTGAATGCCCTCGCTGCTTTGGCTATGACGGAATGTTCAAAACAATGATCAATGGCAGTTCATCGAGTATCATTGTGGTTGGGTTAGTTAGAATTGGTCTAACTCTAACACCTTTCCTACAATAGTTTTAATGGTATGACATTCTTGTGCGTCTTATGACACATGGACTTGTGCAGCTGCAAGGGAATTGGGGCTATGGCTGTCCCTTATTTGGAGCTGGAAACATTTGCTGTAAGCCATTATAGATTGCTGCATCAACTGAAGGCTCTTCGGTATTCTGGTACCTGTCAACTGGAAAGGCAAATGACGAGTGACTGTCCCGATTATTCTTAATTGCTTGAGGACTGCGGGCTGAAAAGATAATAGTCAAGTGACGATCTCGATCATGATTAGGTGCCGAAACTCTACTTGGCAGGACAGAAATGTGTAACCCCAAACGGCTCAAAGTTGCGCATATTATGTGAAAGAACTCGCAATCCAAGAGATTGTAAAAACCCCGTCCTGATCCATCCCATCTTCATCGCTAAATTGTTGTAACACGGTACTAATAGAATGGCCATATTTTCGGGCATCCATGTAGTTGAAAAATTTGGGCTACAGGCCTGAAGTTGGACAACTGCGATGCATCAGCCCAAGACGCCCATGATGCTCACCCTGCTCTGATCATGATGGAGTGTTCAAAACAGTGACCAATAGCGGCTGATAGAGTATCATTGTGATTCGGTTAGTTAGGATGAGACTAACCCTAACGGTCCAAAATTCAGTGAAGTCAAACAAACCAACATCCGCATACTGGCAATGTGGGGAATGGCACTTCGGCAAATTCTGTCCGTTCAAAAACCATCTTTGTCAAAAATGCAACAAATGGGAACAAAAGGAGGATCATTGCCATGCGGCTGTTTTCAACAATAATGTCTCCAGCAAATATTCCAAAAAAGTCTGTGTCCACATCGTTAACGAAACGAGGATCTCAGCTTTATGCAATTTTTGCTACCTCGGATGCAGGGGCCGAAAAGTGCAGAAGATTCGTCGCGGTGGTTGTGAACAAACTGCCTGTACCCCTTCAAGCAGACACAGCCTCAGAAATCACGGTCATATCCGAGGAACTTTGGAGGAAAATTTGTGAACTCTCTGTTCAAAGAACAAGTCGGATGGCAACCACTGCTTCAGGAGAACCATTAAACATAGCGTGTGAAATATATTGCCTTGTAATGTTCAAAGACTGTCAGTTCAAAGGGGCTTGCTACGTGACAAAACACTCAAACGTGAACCTACTTAGTCTCGACTGGATTGCTGGATGTTCTCCTGAATTCCGTGTGCAACAAATTAAACGACACAGCTGTGGATTGGACGAAGACTCTACAGAGGAAACATCTGCAGGTGTTTCAGAATTGTCTGGGACTGTGCACGAAAACCATGGTCAGTTTATCCTAACGGCAGTCCTTCGACTGAAGCGGCCGGTTCCATATATAGTGGTTCCAATCGTCAAAAAAACTTGACAGACTACAGTCAGCCGGTTATCAAATCGACCAATTACTCCTCATGGGCAGCCCTCAGTGTGATTGTCAAAAAACCAAATGGAAAGATCCGCTTATGTGCAAAGTACCTGATAAATCCGAGTGTTGCTTTAGAAGACCACAAGTACCCTCTATCCCTTCCTGAAGACCTTCCTGCACGGTGGCAAGTTTTTCCCCAAAATGGATTGTCTGACGCATATCTCCAAATTGAAATGTCGGAGGAATTGCGTGAGCTAATCACGATTAACATACACAGAGGACTATTCCAGTACAAACGCCTACCATTTGGCGTCACATCGATCCAAGTAATCTTTCAGATCATGGATACGATGCTACGGGGAATACCATATGCAGCTGTATACTTGGACGATGTTATTGTTATGGGATCTAGCCAAGAGGAACTGCACCAACGAACAGAATACATACTTGACAGGATAAAGAAGTATGAATTTCGGTTAAGAATGGACGAGTGTGAGTTTTTCATGACCTCCACTAAATATCTCGGCTTTAGCACAGACCAAAATGGACGACGACGTGATCCATCAGACATAAAAGTATCCAAGGATATGCCGTCACCTAAAGACGTAAAATGTTGAGATCATTCCTGAGAATGGTGAGTTACTACAGTACCTATCTATCGTAGATACACGACCTACGTGGACCATTAAACCGAATGTTGATGAAGGATGTTCCGTAGGCGTGGAACACCGAATGTCGGGAAGCTTTCGACAGGATCAAGTCTACATTAAATTCAGAACTGGTGCTAACGCACTACGATCCAAAGCCGCCAATCGTCGTGGCATCGGATGCATCAAACTACCGAGTCGGTGCAGTCATCTCTCAAATTTACTCAGACGGGTCTGAGAAGCCAATCGTACATGCCGCTCGTTCTCTGTCAGCAAGAGAAAGAAATTATAGCCAAATTGAGGAGACACTGGCTATTGTATTTGCAGGGAAGTATTCTCACAGAATGCTATATGGCCGTCACATGACCTCATGAATCGACCATAAACCACTTCTTGCTATATTCGGCTCGAAGAAAGGAATTTCGGTATGTACGGCCAATGGTCTGCCGAGATGGGTGACAACTTTGCTGTGGTATGATTTCAACATTAAGTACCGATCGAAAAGCGACATTTCTTAGTCCGATGCGCTGTCATGACTGTTGGACGTACAGCACAAACTAGAAGGCCCAGTCGTTGCTATTAGATCTACCGAAACGGAAGTCAACTGTGTGTCCTGGGATACTGTGAGGCAGCTCGCAATATCTTTCAGTCTGATACGAGATGCAACCTTACACGACCCATTGCTGTCAAAGGTGGTCAAGAAAAATTGCGGGCGCACAGCTACAACAGCTGTTCCAGAGACGAAATGCACAATCTGTCGTCGAACACTGTATCTAGTTTGGTGAAAGCGTCGCCATCCCAATCAAACTGCAATCCAAAGTTCTACATCAATTACATACTAGACATTCCGGCTCCAACAGGATAAAGGCTCTAGCGAGGAGTTATATACACTGGCCACTTATGGATTCTTAAATTGTTCAAAGTGTGCCATAGCAGCAAAATCGCCGCGGAACTGCAAACTGTTCTCCTAGTCGACACCCACGAAACCATGGTCAAGGTTTCACCATAATTTCACAGGGCAAAGCAAAGGACAAAACTTGTTACTTATCATCGAAGCGTGCAGCAAATGGCCCGAGATCTTCCAAATGTCGGGCACATCAATATCGCCCACGGTTACAATCCTCAGGGAAGATGGTTCGGCTTTCCGGAAACAGTAGTATCAGACAATGGACCTTAGCTTGCTTCTTCACACATTGCCGAATTTTGCGTGTTACACGGCATGGAACACGTGCACTCACCCCTTTTCAGCCACAGTTAAATGGGCAAGCTGAACGATTTGTGGACATTTCCAAGAGGACTCTGCTCAAAGCTGAAAAAGACGGACAAATTCAAGAGGTCCTACACTATTTTGCTAACATAAAAGATTGCGCCTAATCCAGACGCCTAACTAGAAGTCCGCAGCAGGTTCGGTTATGCTCAGAAGGCCTCGAACGAA
>CALYDF020007663.1:0-12334 GCA_944474145.2 Dicrocoelium dendriticum | reverse complement strand
GCATAGCAAGTTATATATATATATATATATATATATATATATATATATATATATATATATATATATATATATATATATATATATATATATATGGCGGGCGGCATCCCGTTTCGGATTTGCCTGTCACTGTGGTCAGCCACAGGACGCCTGCGCCTACGGAGGGACCATGGGTGGCTTGCGCTGCACCACCCACAGCTCCAACCACACACCTCATATCCAGCGTAAACCCGAAGGAATAAGACCGGGAGGCATGCGGATGGGAGACACGTTTCATCAACGGAGCCGGCCAGCACTCCTTCACAGACAAACACAAACACGCTGTATTTAGGGAATCAAGTGCACAGAAGGCGGTGACTGGACCGTAGGGGAGCTGGGCTCTAACCAAGGGCGGAATTTTGGTTACGGGCCGAGGTTAAATGGAACAGCATGTATCAATTAGGCAATGGCGAGCGTTAAGAAATAATTAATAAGATTTCAGTAATAAAATGGAATGCACTTAGTATATTTATAGGGAGGTAAATTTAAGTTAATTTAAGTAAATTTTTACCGAGTTCGAGAAATCACTGACCGCCTATAAAAGGCCGTCGCAGTAGCCTGCTGAAATTTCTTCACATCCTGTTCCATGTCCGCAAATGTTCGCGAATATATAATTTCACCAAACGATTAAACGAAGGTAGATCGTCCACCATGATGGCAGCTTCCAACGACGCGCCGCGGCTCATAACTGCACTTCGTTAGCTACTTGAGCAACAACAGTGTTAAAATCTACAAACTTTAATATAACCACGTACCATAAATGCTCCTGAAACTCTTAATTATACACCACACAACGTCAATAAGCAACATAGTCCACATGTAGCATTGGCGCACCAAACCACCCTCACCAAATTATCAACAAAGCACTTTGGTTAGAATCCCGGTCCGGGACCGTAGTCCGATCCACACTGAGTGCATGGAACCGCTCTTTGAGCCTATTACGGTCACAATGACCGTGCACCCCGTCCCCTCCAGCAACGACCAACTGTCTCCTGCAGCCAGTATGGACGAGGTAGTGGGTAATTGACAGGTAGGCACCTTGTCAACATGCACATCAAGCGCAGCCACACCGGGGATATCACGCAACAGCCAATCACTTGAAACGACAAAATGAAATGAAATAAATCCAATAATGCATACAGATACGGTGGCATAACTCTTCGCTAAGTTACCATATGAAGTAAGTTGGTTAGCAACGAATCCGCGATAAGTACGATATGTCCACAAGTTACTCAAAAATGCTACAAAGGCAACAAAATTACCGAAGATATGCGTAATTAGCGTAAGCAACGTGGCCAGTAAATAGATTATTCAGGTAGGCAGAACAAACGAAATAAAGTGGAATGAAATTTATCCAGCTTAAATATACCTAGTTTAAGTGTAAGTTATTTTAGCCCAACTGCGGTGAAGAAGCATCAAGAATGCAACATCAGCTTAAGCATGGGGCATATATATATATATATATATATATATATATATATATATATATATATATATACATATATATATATATATATATATATTCTTCAACACAAGCAATATACAATTGGTAGAGTGCCACAACACATAGCAACAATAACAAAAAGGAGGATAACTGGTATTCAATGAAAGGGTGGTCTGTTGTGTGGGCGGACAGCTTCCAGATTGCCTAGGCCGAGGAAAATGGTTGATTTAAGTAACCCCGCCCCCGAGCCTTTTGCTCGTACGACTTTCCCAGCTATGTAGCGAGATGATTCACGGACAGCATTCTATAGGTCTGTTTCAGGTCCACTTGGTGTCCACTGCCCAAGATATCGGCCAGAATGCAGCTGGTATTGGCTCCTGTGCCGCTTTGATGTAACCTACCTGCGCAATGATTGTTCACGCGTTTGGACAAGTGTCGCGCCGTTCGACCAATATACGTTCCACCACAGGAGCACTTGAACAGAGAAATAAGCGTGAATGCCGTCAGCACTCATTAGCAACTCCATTCTTGCCCATATCGTGAGCACTACGCATCAGGGGGATCTGAAGTGTGTACAAGCTTTCCCTGCACCAGTCAAAAGTCTCAAGCCTCTTACACTTGCGACGGCCGAGACGGTTTGTATTCCATGATTCCAGCCGTCTTTATGCTCTCAGTAGGTAGTCCATGCATTTCACTCTCTCTGGTTAGAGAAAACGGAAGACACCGATCGACGGCCTTCGATCGAACTCCGCAGTACACATCTGACCCGTTAAGGTTTATTTCGTTTTCCCGTCTCTGACACTGATCCTAACGTGATTTTTGTAACCTGAACTAACCGGGTCATTTTTATTTGCAGCAGGTCGCAAAATCTTCAGTGCTAACCGCAAACTGCTGTACAAGCACTTTAGTAGCCTACGAAAGGTAAAGCAAGGATTTCCTCTACTCAGGACGGCTGATGGCCCAACATGAACGGCTGTGGAAGCAGCAAACGCGTTGCGGATGCAATATGTCCCCACCTTTCAGATGGTCTTGCCACCAAGCGATTTTCCAACCTTTGTCGTCTCCTCGCCAAGATTAACCTACATCACTTTTACCGCGGAGGCTGTATTGAAAAAGCTGACGTTTCTACGCAAATACAGCTCGCCGGGTGTCGACACCATTCGTCCAGAGGAACAGGAAGCAGCAACAATCCAACTGGCAGGACCTTTAGTTCAGTTTTCCTAGCATTGCTTAGACACGAATCAAGTTCCAGCCATGTGAAAGCTTGGAATAATAACCCCAATTCACCCCAATTTGCCCACTATCCCTTCTTCCCATATTCTCCAAGCTTATGGAATCCATAGTTGCCGACACATTGATGTGCTTTATGGAAGACTGTAACATCATTATGCCTGAGCAGAACAGTTTCCACCGACCGCGGTTATGCACGTGATAGTAGGATGCGAAACGACTTAGTTGAACGCAGTGCAATGCGACCAGGTAGATACCGTTGCCGTTCTTCTTGAGTTCTCGATTCGCACAAAAGGGGAAGTAAGCGTCAATTCACTTGGAATGCTTGCGTGCGCGCATTTCCACTAGTTTCAACAAAACGAGACCGTATTTTTGTTCGTTGCAGTCAGCCGACAATCCAGATAAGTGAACTATCTATCCGAAAAAGCAACAGACGGCCGTTTCGCCCTATTGGGGCCCGTCACAAAATTCCTTCTACTCATAAGTAATACAAATTTGCCCTTACGGATTCCATAAATGCTATGTCGATTCATAGCTGCCGTAACCAGGAAGTCCTGACCCCGGAAGGCCAACCGCTATCACCCGCATGGCAGGTGTTTGCATGGCAGTGGAGGATGGGTCGGGCTATATCGCAGTTAGCTAACAATTCGTGATGGTCGGCTACCGTCCTCCATGGCGCAGTTGAATAAGCTGTGGGCTACTTGGCACAAGCCACTAGCAGTCATGGGTTCGATCCTCCGTAGAGGACCGAAGGATGCGCACCATTGACGAGCCCCAATAGGGCGAAACGGCCATCGGGTGCTTTTCCGGATGGATAGTTGACTTATCTGGATTGTCGGCTGACTGCGACGAACAAAAATACTCACAAAAATCCCTCTACTCATAAGTAAAACGAGACCGTAACTGGAATACATGTTCCCTCAGAACTTCCAGGCTCATTGTCACTTACAGTACTCAACAGCGCTTACTCGCTTTCGGAGTGAAGTCGCGAGAGCCGTGGACCAGAGGTATGAACAACGACTGTCTTTGGAGTCCACCACATGGCTCAACACTCTCTGTTGACCAATGTGGATCATGCGTCCCATGAACAATCGCCCCGGAAAATCTGTGGATACTGTAGTAACCCGGCAAGTCTTTGGTGAAAACGTTTCATTCTCTGGTTCAAATATTAGCAGTAGGAACAAACGTAGTATGGGTTCCAACAACGCGTTTGCAGCGTTTAAGTTAGCAGAGTTGAAGAAGGAACAGTTACATGACGAAATAGAGCTAGAAAATCAATGACGTCTTGTGCAGGCCGAGCCCGAAGTAAAGGTGGCTAAGCTGCGTTTGGAAATGGAAGGGGTTGAAGTTCTGCAGCACTTCTTGGTCTTAGTCGATCACAAGTAGCTAGCAATGAGCGGCTGGATCGGTTTGTTGAAGACAGCCGTAGATCGTTGCCTGAGGTAATCGGTCTTAACTTCTCTCCTGACAGTTTACGAGAGGGCTATTACCAACCAAAAGACTTACCCAGAGTAGAGTTGGAGTTTCTGGCTGGTAACCCTGCTGCTTATTGGAAATTCATTAAGCTATTTTAATACTTCATCAAAAGCCGAGTCTTTGACAGCAGGCAGAGATTACTTCATTTGATTTATTATTTCCGTGCTCGTGTCAAGGAGACCATTAGCGAACGCGTTGTGTTACCGGTTGCTGAGGCATACGATAGGGCAAGAAGCCCTCTTTCGGGAGCATTTTGGGTCAAGTCACTTAGTGGCTAGATCATTAATCAATGGCCTATTGACTGGTTTAAGAAGATTTTCTGGTGACTCGGAAGCTTTATCCAAGTTGTCTTTGAAAATGGAAAATTGTTATATCTTCCCATCACAGATGCATTTCATTGCCGATCTGAATTCTATTGCCACCAGTGATCCGGTAGTTCGTATATTACCAACCAGCCTACAGTCCAGATGGGCAAGAGCAGCTGACTCCATTAATTACGATGGAAGAGAAGTCGACTTCAAGGGTCTGGCGGATTTCCTAGCTGCCGAAGCTCGAGTTACACAAAGTAGATTCAGTCAACTTGCATCCTCAGTTTCGTTAGGATAACATTCCGCGGCGGACGTACCGAGAGCAGATGATAAACGAAACGAATGTACTCGTATTCTCTATAACAGTTCAAGTGATTCTCCGAGACCAAAGTTCCCAAAAGATGGAACCTCATAAAATCCAAAGGAGGATGCTACAAGTGTCTGAAGGTAGTCCACAGATCCGTCTACTGTCAATAGAAAGAAGGGTGCAAATTGTCCCTTCGTAGAGGACAACATCATTCACTGCTCCATTCACAGCCAAGACATATTGCTCTCCAGACCAAGGAAGGCAGTTGCGATTCTACCTACCTACCTACAATGCACAGCAGCAGGTGTGTTTAATAGTATTACCAATACGCTTAGAAGGTCCGTTGGGATGCTTTGAAACCTACGCCATGTTAGATAATGGTTCTCATATTACCTCAGTGGAGGAAGGTCTTTTGCAACAAGCCGGCATCAGAACCACACCGACTCGTTTAGAATGCATGGTGATGTCGGATTCCTCTTCACATGAATCAGAGTGTGCCGATTTCACAAGTCATCACTAAACGGAACAGATACAATTTCTGTTAGACATGCCTACTGTTTAGCAAACTCGCCTTTGAAACTCACTGTAACTCCAGTGTTGAAATTGGCGCGCCCGTGGCCACATCTGATGGATGTGTCTTTTGAATAAATTAAGGACAGTCGTGTCCGAATTCCAATACAATGGTATTTGGAGCAAAGATTGGAGAGCAGGAATCAACCTTCTGCAGTAAAAACCATACTTGGCTGGAAGTTACTTGGGCCAGTGGGAGAGTGCAAAGCGGTCAACAATTCTGTGCCTTATTCTCCTAAATAACCGACCGTCAATCGGAGAACAGCTGGATAGGTTGTCCAACAGTAACTTTACGCATGTGGACTCAAGAAATTACGAACCTTTAGTGGGAGACAAGGCTGCATGTTTGATAGTGCAGAATGCCCTGCATTTGGCTAATGGTCATTTTGAGATCAGTCTTCCCTGGTGAAATGCGCAGGTATGGATGCCAAATAACTAGGAGATAGCTTTACAGCGGTTACAAGGTTCGCGAAAACGTCAGAAAATCAACCAATCTTTCCATGAGAGGTACTCGGCGGTCGTAGAGGCTAATATCAGTAACGGGTATGCCATGTTTGTTTCATCGAATCATTTGGAGCCTAGCCATATTTCCAGGTGATATAAACCCCACCACTCTGTGATAAATCCTTTAAAAAACAACTAGGCTGAGGGTTGTTTTCGATTGCGCTGCAAAGTACTAGGGTCACTCTTTGAAAGATCAGTTGTTGCAAGGCCAGGATAGCACGTCTAGTCTTAGAAGAGTCTTGATGCGATTCAGGAACTATTGAGCCGCAGTTGTTGTGGACATGGTGGAGATGTTTACGCAGATGAAGGTCATAGAGAATAATCGCGATGCCTTGCTTTTCCTTCTGTGGCGAGACAGTAATTGTGACTCTGATACTTTGGTGTGTTAAGTGACCGCTCACCCACTTGGAGCGATTTCCTCCCCCTTTTGTGCTAGCCTTGCTTTAGGTCGGAAAGCGGAGGAGTTGGGAAATCGATATGATAGAAGTGTGTCAGATGCCATCATGAAAGGAATTTACGTTGACGACTATTTGGTTTCATTGCTTTCCATCCCTGAAGCCATCCTGTTTGTTTTACTGATTCCGGAACTGCTTGTGATCATCCAATAGCAGTGAGGTGCTTGAGACGGTGCCACCTACTGAGCTCTCAACGTTGAATAAATCCCTTGAAGAAGTCAAACAGTAGATTGCACGCTAGGTATAGAAAGGAAATCGGTGGATGACATATTCCAGTTCCGGTTCGATGAGAAAGACGTGCCGAAAACGAGGAGATAAATTTGGTCCCTGGTTGCTTCCCATACGACCCCTCGGATTAGTTGCCCCTAGCATCATGCCCGTAAACTTTCTCCTGCAGAAACTGTGCAGAAACAAACTCGGATGGGACCAACTAGTCGAGCTAACAGACGAAGTTGTGTGGAAAAATTAATTGGTGGGAATGAGAGTACTGAGTGAAATAAGAATCACGAGATGTGTACGCGGAGTCCACCAATCCACACAAGCACCACAGCCGCACAAATTTTGTGACGCTTCAGAAAGAGGTTACGGAGCGATCGCCTACTCACGGTTCGTCAATCTGGACACCAGTGTGCATCGTTGTCTGCTGTACGCGAAATCCAGAGTAGCGCCTTTGAAATCCGTGTCCATTCCTAGGCTATAGCTAACTGCAGCCAAGCTTACAATCCATGTGTTTGAAGACGTGGTCCGAGGTTCAAATACTGAATATGAGAAGTCCTCCATTTAGACAGATGCTTGGCTGGTGTACTATATCAATAACGTATACAGTAGATTCAGCACTTTTATCACGAACCGCCTATCTGCTATTCATGAATTTTCGACACCGAGTCAGTGGAGGTACTTTAATTGGACCCGCTGTCACGTTGTGTGTTGGCGTGCTGTCGCCTGAAAGACTGATTCGCTGGACCCGCATTTCTGCAGGGTTGCGAACTCCAGCGGTCCACACCCATGAACTCGCTGCTCATCCCAGACAATGTGGAATGTGCGCGTACGGCTGTTCAGGTTTTGACGATCTCGGAGTAGCCCTCCTACTTTTACTGATCAGAAAGCACTCTAACTAGTTCCAGTTACTGAAAGCCGTGGCCTAGCTGTCCCGCTTTAAGATGTTCATCAGGTACCGGCTAGGTAAGGTCCCGAAGTCGTTTGTACCACACAGATTCTTAAGCATCCGCAAACTGTCTTTGGATGAGAAGCATATTCTTCGGAACGTTCAGCGGCACTGTTACGCTCGGGAAATAAGTAAAATTGGCGGACTGCAGGCAACGGAGCCTATTCGGTAAGGCTAGTGGAAGGAAATTTGAAATGAGTGTGCCCCGTCCAACTTGAGGATTTACTCTGTGTCGGTAGTAGACTGGCGTATTCTACCCTTGATTCCCCGGCAAAGTATCCGACAATCTTGCCAGCTAGGTCCGCAGTGAAAAAAGCACCGATAGTGAGAAAAGCTGAAGTAAATATCGCACAGCTTCCGATTACTAAAACGGAGCGCAATGGTTCTCCAACAACAAGCGCAACGCCAATCTGAAGAGGGTCATGTAACACAGTCGTTGATGACCAACATTTATGAAGTCAATCTAGACCTGTCTAATAGACTATACTCCGCCCACGATGTGGAAACACGGAATCATCAAGCTAATCTACAAAAGTGGTAGCCGTGCTGAACCAACAAATTATCGCCCGATAACACTAATTCCTTTGATCTCCAAGGTTATGGAGTCCATCGTGGCTGAGGCTTTAATGGGGTGCCTGGAGAACAACAAAATTCTCGTTCCGGAACAGCACGGATTTCGCCAAAATCGCTCCTGTACCACTAGTCTCTTGATTGCTCGTGCAAACTGGACGGAATCTGTGGACGCTGGTGCAGGAGTCGACCCGGTCTACTTGGATTTCTCGAAGGCATTCGACCGTATAGACCATCGCATTCACCTCCACAAACTCCAGGAATCGGCGATCCTGTTCTGGGCTGGATAGGAGACTTTCTCGTACGTCACCTGGATGTGAGGGTTAGAAGCAACCTATCAGAATCCATCGAAGTTCAGTGCGGTGCACCACAAGGCTCGGAACTTGGACTCCGCCTGTTCCTGGTCTTCATAAATGATCTCGCGAGTGTGCTATCTTCTAACTGTTTGCTATTTGCTGATGACCTAAAGGTATGCCGCACTATAGCTGCAGTGGAGGATCACGCAGTCTTACAGGAGGACCTGGACAAATAGTACACATGGTCCATCGAGAACATGCTGCATTTCAACGTCACCAAGTGCAAAGCTCTCAGTATACGGCACAAGAGTATGCACAACTACCGCTTAGGACCACAAATTCTAAAGTGGGCTTCTCACGAGTGCGATCTCGGTGTGATAGTTCAAGATGACCTCGGTTGTTCGAGGCAGACTGGAAAGGCAGCTAAGAAAGCAAACCAGTACCTCGGCATTCTTTGCAGAGTCTTCGGGAAGTTTGACCCTTCGATCTTTCCCAAAATGCTTTGTGCCTACGTGAGGCCGCACACGGAATACGCTATTCAAGCGTGGCAACCCTGGCTCAAGCACCATCTCACCGCGCTCGATTCTGCACAACGTAGGGCAACGAAAAGCGTCAGAGGTTTGACCAGCCTCCCTTACCCACTCATACTGAAGACCCTCAAAATATACAGTGGACGTTATCGGCGTCTAAGGGACGATCTCATAGTGGTGTACCAGATCCTGAGAAACCCCAACCACCCATGCCATATTTTCTAATACTCAGTCAAAACACCTCGCTAAGAGGTCACCAGTTTAAGTTAGTCAAGCAGTACAGTCGCCTGGAATGTCGGCGGAACTATTTTTCCCTTCGAGTGGCACAACCTTGGAACGCCCTCCCGGAACATGTAATTAATGCACCCACGCTATCCCTTTTCAAAAGACACCTTGACGACACCCTGTCACATTTACACTACATGCTATAGCTCATAACCACCAGATGCTGGCACTAATGCATAACAGACAGTGGATAGTGCCATAATCCTACTCGAGAATGCGTCACTCCAAACGCCTTGCAGGAAATTTGATAAACGCTACCACTATAGAAACTGGATTTCTGTATCCTGTCAACCCAAGATAGTCGCACACGAGTAAGCTTTGTCCTCGCTAATTTTTTATTTTTCTCGCCTATTATGGGAAAAATAACCACTCCCCTGTTGCTTTGTGTGCGTACATTCTCATTTCAAACCCCCTTTATACGACAGTGCAGTTACATCTATAAGCGCCCGAACTGACGACTCCATTGTCCCTTCGCCATCTTTTTGTCACGCTAAACACCCTACGGGACATGTCAAGCACCTGCTTTTTTATCCGTCATAAATCATTGTTTATTTTACCAGACGACAGCTCTCTTGGCATACAGCCTACGGAACAACGTTCACAATAATCGTGAGAATTTTCAGATGCAACAATTAGAAATAGCTCATCTTTTACTGGGCAAGGTGTCGGTCCTAATTATTAACGTGTACAAATCTTTCACAGTGACATAGTCGGACTGACACTATCGTCTGATGGATGCGCACTACCGATGATGCCCGAAACGCGGAACCTGCAGTTTAGTAATTTCTGAGCATGTGGGAGACTATCTGATTTGGAGGTTGGTGCGATAACCACTCACTTAGTTACATCAGAGTTCCCTTAATTATGAGTAGGTGAAAATGGATACTCCCCGACTCTTTCACTTAATAGTAGAGAGCAGAAAGATCTACTGTCAGCATTATCACCACACGTTCACACCAAGGATTAGTTGGTCATCGCGAGACAGAGATCCGCAGAGAGCCGTCGAAGTTCCAACGGAAGCACCAAGATCTCGAGCTATACAGTAAGTAAGAATCCCATATTGTTTTGAAACCTTCTGTTTGTACGTCAACGATAAGCCACAGCAAACGGTTCCAATTATTCGCCACACGGGTGGATAGAGCATGAATAGTCCACACCAGGAGCCTCCTCTGTTTGATTATTTTCCATTTGTGACCGCTAGTCGAAGTTCCAACACTGAGATGAAAGAGCTCTTGCAGCTGTCCCCCATTTCTCCTCTAAGGATACGTGGAGTGAAAGTTGCATCTTCACGGCGGTGTCGGTAAACCAGAGAGAGGATATTCAAATGTTGGATAGTGTAGGTCAAGCAAATCAAGAACAGATGTAAAACCGCGCCGTTGGACCATCTCAGTCATGTTACTTACGAAACTGCTGAGAGGATAGGGGGCAGGAAAACCGTATTGAAGGATCGGACGTACATGCAATGTGAACAGGAGTCGGAAATGCATCAGAGTCAGGCGGCAGTAGCTTCTTCGGATGGCATGGAACATCCTATAGGCAGCGGCGACTCTCTTCAAGATGTCTTGAGTTGACCTTAGGTCTGGAGACACGATTATGTAGAGGTATCTCCCATGACTGGCATTTTTGAGTTAATAATCGCCTATGTGATAGGCCCCGAATGGTTCAGTCGCGCCAATACCTAGAACAGAACACTTTATTAATAGCCCATGGCCACTGGATCGAGCAACACTGCAGTATACCAAGCGACACTTGTACTCCATCAGCATCCTGGATTCTAGAGAGCTCCATCCACAGCTTCAGATCACCTGCGTATATCAGGTAGTCGGACTGCAGCACAGACGACAGGTCGTTAATAAAGATGCTGAGGAGCTCACGATGGAGAACAGAGTCCACGTGGACACCGCTCGCCATGAGTACAGAATCAGAAAGCGTTTCATTAACTTTTACTTGCATAGAGAGACCGATCAGGGAATCAGATATCCAGGAGAGGAAATTCCCAGTGATGCCGATTCCTTGGAGTTTGGAGAGGTGCCACTCATATTGTAGGGGCGCGGATCTCAGTTCACACGGAATTGCCCCGGAAGCAGCAGGAGATGGGAACTAACGCGGAGAATGGGAACGGGAATCGTCAACCCAGCTCGTGGCCTACGATGCAATCCGGGAATGGGTCGTCAGCGACAAACGATACCGCGGCCACGCCGGAAAGAACAAGAGGCGACATCAAAGGGAGCCCGATTTTCCCAAGAGATATGCCGGTATCTACGGCCCCAGAAATCGGCACGACCAGAGCAACACAGCCCCGAGCAAGCAAGTCGAGAGCTTTGGTACGAATCCAGTCTGGATAGGCTGCGACGCAAGGGAGCAGAAATGTGGGCGGAAAACGGGACATTCAATGTCCATGTCGGATCAGCCAAAAGGCGCTTAGTGGACACCACTTCACGCGGCGGAACGTGGTGCGTCGTAAGTGGGAAGCGCGGCTATATTTATGTGTGTGCGTGGGACATGTGTGTAAACCTCTCGGCGTGCAATAAACAGCGTTCTCCCCTACCGTGTCGTTCTCGCTACAATATGGCATCTTGTCAGAAGCTTTGTTAACTTCGACGGACACAACATCCAAGCGTTTCCCCAGATCTAGTGATTAGAACCCACTTCTCATTGGCCACGAGCCGGTTCATCGTGCACGAGCGAGCCCTTTGGAAACCATTCTGGGCACGAGAGCTGAAATTCACCTCCTCGGTGTGAAGGTGGAGAGCACGTTTCAGGATCCTTTCCATTACTTTACATAATACTAACGTTAAACAAACCGGGCGGCAACTAACTGGATCCTGACGGCTCCCTTCTTTGTATATGAGCTTGATAATGCACTCCTTCCACGTATTCGGAAGACGTTCGGATTCAAAGGACTGATAAAAGACCTGCAAGACAGGAGCAGAAATGTGTTTGGTCACAGTTTAAAGGGACAGGGGGTGTAGAACACAGGACTAAACAAGAAAAACCGATATAAATGAAGCAACGTTTTAAAATATTATCACGATTAATATCTACATATGCCAATATGGAGGGAGGAGAGGACACAAGGTTGACAGGGCAAGGCGATTCTTTCGAGTAGGTATAAGAATAGTGTTGGGCAAGGAGACCGGATTTTTCATAGTCATCGT
>CALYDF020007662.1:0-12324 GCA_944474145.2 Dicrocoelium dendriticum | reverse complement strand
GCCCTAATCTTTGACGGCTCCCAAACATGCCAAAGAGCGCTGGACCGATTAGCACTGGCTGTCAATCGTTTTGGGCTATTCTTTACTCCTTCGAAGTGCAAGGTAGTGCTCCAAGACTGGCAGGGACCCAACCCTGCGCTAACGCTTGGTGGTGATCTGCTAGAAGTCGTTCAGGAATTCAAGTACCTGGCCAGCTATATTAGCACCCGTGGGATTGAAGATGAGGTTACGAACCGTGTAGCAAATGCTCGAGGTGCTTTTGACAATCTCCGCCACCTGTGGCGCAGCCGCGACATTACTCTCGCCATGAAGTGCAGAGTTTACAACGCAGCCCTCCGTTCAACTCTCCTATATGGCTGTGAAACCTGTCCCATCAGGTCGACAGACATAAAGAGGCTCTTCATATTCGCTGCTCGCTGCCTTTGCAGCTTAGCTCATGTCTGGTGGGAGCACCGCGTGAGCAATGAGCGTGTTCGATGTCGCGTATTTGGTGCAGGAAGAGCGAGTGAACCGCTCAGCACCATTATGTCGCGCAGCAGGCTCAATGGTTGTGCCACGTGTTGCGCATGCCAAAACACCGACTTCCGCGACTTGCATTGTTTTCTCGTTGTGAGTGCTGTTGGAAGAGGAGGATGGGAGGTCAAATGATGACTTGGTCGAGAGGAATGAAAACCCTCACTTCAAATCTGGCGTCGGTTGGTACATCCCGACTGCCTGGCTAGGGTCCTAAGAACGATGAACACGTTTGGTTTGACACACTTTCAGATATTGCTTGGAGCTGAACACAGTGGCGTTTGTGTTGTGAGTTCCTTTGTCCATCCCCATCCAATCACGATCTCACTTGTAAGCATAATAAAAATCACTTTTTACGGCAGGATCGCCAGCTGTTAGCTCTACGGAACGATGTCCATCCAGTACTGGAGACTCAGCGGGCTTGCCACTGTTCTTTTCCTTTTCTTGTATTTTGTATTGCGGCACAATAGCTGAGGTATTTTCCACTTCCAGCTAACATGTAATGACGATGATGAGCTGGAAAGAATCTTCATGTTTTCTGCCAACCCGAAAAGCAGAGACAATATTACTCCCCGGTTCCCCTCATCGTCATCATCAAAATCATCAACATCAATACCTCAGCCATTTGAACTGATGCTTCGCTGCCACACAACCATAAGCACCTAAGAAACAAAGAATAAGATGAGGAAGAGAAGGAGACTAATCTGAAAACCTTAATGCCCTAAGCAAACATTCAGGGTCAAGGCGCCTATACCTTGTGTAGACAACATACCGTCACAAACAGCTGGCTATCGTACAAAGATAAGGCGGCATCGGCGAGACCGCTTCTTTGCGGCTTTTACTGCCACGCGTCATAATCAGCCATTACACCTCAGATAACTCAGCACCAAACACACTTTAAACAGAAAATCCGATTAGGAGACGGCAGCAGACGCGCCACTGGTGTCGGTTGCGAGCTATGTCCTGTAAAGTCTCGAGCCAAGCACAAGGTGAGTCACGTGGACTGCAACCCGGAAGGCGAGACGGACCACCGGCACCCAGTTTGGTCGTCAGTGACTTCATTTCCCGCTGCCAAGTCAACTTCTGTCCACCTCGAGCATTGCGCCATCCGACACCTGGTAGACTGAACAAGGCCCTCCTAGGTAAGCGGTGACCAGGCATGCGTAGCACGTGCCCAAGCCAACGCAAATTATTCAGTGCTATATGTTGTTCTACGGAGCTAGCATGATCATCACCACCTAGTACTCGCCTACGCACATCATCGTTGCGCACACGCTGGTGCCATCCGACACCAGCGGTGCTTCGTAAACAACGATGCTCAAAGACTTGAAGGCGCCTCAGATCTTCAGACCAAAGGGGCCAAGTTTCACTGCCATAGAGCAGAACGGCCCACACTTTGGCCTTGTATACACGGCCTTTTAGACGGAGGGAAACTCTCGTCTGTCGCCAAAGATGACGCAGGTTCAAGAAGGCAGCTGTGGCCTTTGCAATGCGTGATCTCACGTCAGATTCTAAGCGTCCATCATTGCTGATGCAGCCGCCAAGATAAGTGAAATGACCAACCACCTCGAGTTCCTCGTTAGCAAGCGTCAATTGGTCATCGAGTGGTTGGTGGTCCTGCAGCAGCACTTTGCACTTTAAAGGTGCGAAGTGTACACCAAATAATGGGACCACTCCGGATAAGCTATTCAGGGTTGATTGTGCCCCATCAACATTGTCGAAAAGCAAGACGATCTCGTCCGCATAATCTAGATCAACTAACCATTCACCAGGCTGAACTTCAACGCCTACATCGTGAGATTCCGCAAGGGAACACTCCATGATAGAATCCACGACGAAATTGAACAAAACTGGGGAAATCGGGCAATCCTGACGAACGCCACTTGTAGTCGAAAAGCTATCCGATATGGCACCATAGACCCTGACGCGGCCTTTAGTGTTCGAGTATAGAGCACGAAGGATGTTCCCGTATATCGTGGGAACGCCTTTCCGCGCAAGTATTTCGAACGGATTTGATCGATCGACTGAATCGAACGCACTCTTGAAATCGAGGAACACAGCTATTGTCGGTCTGCGGTATGCGTGGCGCTGCTCTAGCAACTGCCGCAAAGTAAATATATGGTCTATACAGCCACGTCCTGGGCAAAAACCGGCCTGCTCTTCTCTAATCCGAGATTCCCGTTCTGCAGTGAGGCGACGAACGATAATCGAGGCCAGTAATTTAGTCACAACTGGCGTTAGGCTAATACCACTGTGGTTAGAACAGTCTGTGCGACTGCCCATTTTGTATATTGCCACTATAATGGATTCGCTCCAATTAGCCGGCACACTCTCTTGGTTCCAGATACGTTCGAATAGGGAGGTCAGTGCTTTGCAGAGGACTTCACCTCCATCCTTAAATAGTGCAGGTGGTAGGAAATCCGGGCCAGCGGCACGAAAATGATTGAGGGCTGTGATCGCGTTTCGGACCTCGGCCTCCGACGGAGGCTCTAAACTAATCGTCCATGGCTCATCCTGCGTCACCTGAGTAAGAAGAGTTCCGGGAGTAGGAAGCCAGCTGAACTGATGTTCTAAGTGCTCAGCCCAACGAGCCATACGGTGCTCCTTATTGTGTATCAGCGCACCCGCGCTGTCCCTGATTGTCTCACTGACGCCTGGCTTTCTCGGACAGGTAGTGCGTATTAGATGGAAGGGCTTCCGGTAATCGCCTACTGCTCGTGTCTCCTCCATTTTCTGAGCCCGACTGGTCTACCAGGCTTCTTTGTCAACACGTAGGCTCCGCTTTAGTTCACGCCTAATAGCCCGTCTGGTCACATTGTGTTCAGAACCAGCCTGGAGGTGCCTTCTAGCTTCCAAAAGGTTCACGGACCTCTCGGATTTCCAGTGACTGGTGCGATGACAACTGAAAGTGCCACAAGCAGATGCTCCTGCGTCCGAGATCCTATTTCACTGAAGTTCAGTATCATTAGGACAAGGCGGCGAGAGTTCGCGATGCAGTGCTTCATGATAGGCTTGCCTGACAGAGGGCCGGGACAGTTTCTCCGTTGCCAATCGGGGGAGACGCTTTGTGCGCCTTCCGGTAAAGTTCGTGGAGAAACGACAGCGCACCACGGCATGGTCAGAGTCGACACAGGTACTCCAGTACGAGCGGCAATCCAGAATGGAACCGCGCCACCTGTAACCTATGGCTAGGTGGTCAATTTGTGTCCATCGCTGGACAGCTACAGGTGGACGCCAAGTGGCACTTCGACGCACACTGTGTCTAAAAGCAGTGCTAGTAAGAAACAACTGGTACTGCGCACACAGTTGCAGCAGACGCTCGCCGTTGTCAGTCCGTTCGGCGTTAAGTCCATACTTATCACCCAGCTGAGCTTCTGAGGAGCTCAGACGCCCTACTTGTGCGTTCATAACCCCTGCAAATACTATAACATCTGAACTAGTAGCACTGCCTAGTAGCCCGTTCAGTTCGTGATAGAAAGTGTCCTTAACTGCATTAGAACTGCAGTCCGTGGGAGCCTAAGCAGAAATAACAAACAAACAGCGTTTTGTTTCACTTCGCGTATTCACCTTAGCTGATGTCGTCAAACGGGCTGCACATAAACGGCTGTTCACCGGAATCCAATCAACCAAGGGTGACTCAGCCTTGGAGCTGAGAATGATACCTACACCAGCTTGACCCGTGAGTGCCGCATCGGCGTCTCCGGATGCGTGCAACCAATAACGAGAGGATAAGCCGGGTGCAGTCAATTCAATAACCCCGTTAGGGTCATTAATCCTAGTTTCGGACAAACAACACACATCAACATCCAGTGTGTCCAAGGTGCGTGCGAGTGCAGCCTGCTGACCTGTTTGTCTTAGAGTGCGGACGTTGAATGTCGCCATGGGAACAAGACAGCGTAACCTTATAAGGAACTTTTGCCGATAGGCGTCCGATGGGTGCTGTGGGATAGTGGCTGCAGATGGTTCTACTCCAGTATCACTTCGGTTGTTGTCAATTAAGCTGGGAATTATGGAAGAAAGGTTAGTAATGGGGGCCGGGATGGGAGTAAGAGTAAAAGGTGGAAAAGAAAGATGGGAGGCGCCAGAAGTAGCATGCTTTCGCTTATCCGCCCTGCTGTATGTATCAGATAAGGCGACCCTTGATAATCTGCGCGACGGCCGATGCAGGATGAAGTTTGTGTTTGAAGATAATGTCATAGTTGTAAATAAATAAATAAACTTTTATTCTCGACAATGCGGGGCACACCAGTACAGGCATGATCATGTTTAGGTAACATAGTGTGATCAAAATGTACAAAGAGCACATGTTTGGCATAACAGTGAATGTAAGTGTATGGGTGTATGTATGTATTTAATTGTCTATGAATGTAGCTTGTATTTTTGAAGGTGCCGCAGAATTCTTTACCGTTTGTTATCGGTAGGAATGTGAGAATAAGCGATCGATATCCGTGAGTTGGATACCATTTTCCGGATGTCCACGGCCCAGTGACTTTATTTTGTGGCGTGTCACATCCACCACGTCACGGTGTTGATAAGCAGACATTTGTGGTTTTTATAGGGAGAACGCTTGCCGGGCGAAAACCCATGATGTGGAACACTGCCGCCGAACTATTTGCTTGAACGGGTTAAACCCGAACCACACAGCTGGCACCACGAGGAGGTTGTTCGGCTAGCCAGGGCGCCCAGACCTAGACAGGAGAACGATTAGGGTCCTCATACAAAGCCTTTGGCTCAAAAGCCTGTCCGCAAGGCAGCGGGGTGGCAGTGATTTAGTTTTACAGAAATGGACGCCATCCCATTTCAAACCCCCAACCTGGAGGACCACGAGACTGAGTTTGTCTGACTTCTCACCATTGACCAACCTGGTAGGAGTAGCTCTCAAGATGCTCGGAGGCATCACCCAGTATAGCTCAATGGGTCAATGAGGTACGCAAACGTACGCACCACGTTAAGGTCCAGTCTCGTTGTCCAGTCTCATTCCCCTCATCGAACAGTAGGGAGACCATTCGTTTCAGGAATAATTGATCATTCGAAGTTCTCTCTGCAGCTGTGTTTTTATCCGACTCCGGGATGTACATTACGATGAGACGAGGTTCCACGTTATGGACTTTGGCGGTCTCGGAGATCGGTGGCTTAGAAAGCGGCAGCACTTATCAACCAGAATAGCATAACAACAGATCTGGGCTTGTGCTACTCTATGAGCCTCAACTTTGCAGAGCAAGTGCATTATCAAGTCGCAAGGGTAAGAGGATTTTCGTCCCACATACGCCGTTGCATAGAAACCGCCGATGCTAGGCTAGAACTTTATAAGAGTCACGTCAGGCCACATCTAGAATATTACTCTTTTATATGCAGCAATCTACGTAAGTCAGACCGTGTCCTGCTTGAGAAAGTTCAGCAACGCTTTACGAAGATGTTGACTCCACCGCAGCATGCGCTGAATTACCGACAAAGGTATGAACACCTTCAAATTCAGCCGCTATGGCAAAGGCGCATTATCCTTAACACGTGCTTCTTACATAAGCTAATTCATAGAAAGTTGCACAGTAATATCACTTGTCTTAATCTAAGGAGCGCGTTTGAATCAAGACTCCGAAACAGGGGCCATTCCATTACTCCGCTAAAGGCAAAGAAGAGACTGCGGTCTCGTTTCTTCTTAGTTGTGTGCGTGAACATATGGAACAGGTTGCCTTCTAGAATAAGAGAAATCCAATTTGCAGGTCTTCAGGAAGGAGATACAAAATTCCTATGTTTTGGCAATCTACAAAGCATCTTCCATATCTGCGATTCGCAAGACCACTTCTTTGAAACTGGCCCTGATATAGCTTGAGCACGCCCAAGATGTAGTGCAAGACATCTAAGCACCTTGAGCTCAAAACTCATCCACATTCATTGTGGTTACCGTTCTAGCACCTAAGAGACTTGAACGGTATCCGTCGCACACATTTTCCAGGGTTTAAGAATAGCAAACTGAATAAAATATGATCTTATTCTTCAACGACCTCTTCCTTCAATCCTTATTTCTTATCTACATCTTCATTCCTTCACTTCAGACTTACATTTTTCACTTTCCAACTTCTTGACCACCGGATCCGTGGAAAAAGTATTAGGCTTATGGCCTCTATGATACTCCTAATACAGGCATGCTACCAGACCTAAGCCTTGCATAGGATGATGAAAGCGTTTTCTGCTGCTGATGCACCCAAGCTTAGCATTAGAATTGTCCAATATCGTCTAAATTGCGGCTTCAAATGAACCTTTATGTGTCTTCCTAGATGTCGGTTGCCAGCGGGCCCTAATTGAAGCTTTTTCATTAAGTCTGAGCACTAGTTACTATACTCAGCAGTTTCCAAACACTATCAGTAGGTAAATAAATAAATAAATAAATAAACAAATAGTATATTCTCTGTAAAACGAGACACACCTCTAAAAGGCATGATCACATATGCATACAAGCATAGCTTCTTTGGAATATTAAAACGTTTCGTTACAATGAAAGGAATAAACGAAAAGATGTAGTCCATAAGAGCGAGCATATTGTCAGGTAATAATCAGACCAAGGATCATAATGGCGCCGTGGCGCGCAAAAACTGTTGCGTCAAGATACAAGTGGGGGTAAATTTGCCATGTAGTGATCCATCAGCACAGGAGCCCGAACAAGGTTTAGTGCAATCGATGACCATTACGAAGCCGGGATGATCGGTTCTCCACTAATGCATTCTTCATAGTAAAATCAGTTGCACAGGTTCCATGTTGGAGGCTGAGGACTGCGTCAGTGTAAAATGTATAGCTGTGACTTTATTCGGTGGCTAGTCACATTCGCCACGTTGCAGTGTTGTTAAGCGGACATTTGTGGCTTTTTATAGGGAGAACGCTTGCCAGGCGAAAACCCACCACGTCCTGGAACACTGTCGTAGCTTCCGTTGAACTGTAGTGCTAGTCGGCTATGCATCGTGTAGACCGATTTTGCACTCTATTCTTCGCAGTCGGTTGACAGCCAAAATTTTTCGTTGGTTGGTCAAATGGCTTAGTACTTAACCGGCAATAGTCGTTGAAGCCAGTCAATGATGTAAAGCAGTCGCAAAGTCGAATGATAATGATGCGGGTGAGTAAACATATTGTTAATAGAGGCCGGCCTTTTCTATTATATTGTCCGGCTCCCAACCCGTGTCCAGCTATCCATGCTGGACTTGTCATAGGGACGGTGAGTGCAGTTGTTTCTTGTGTCTGAATATGTCCAAAACAGGAATAAATGCTATTCTCCGCGAAGTGGACAAGTATTTCCTTCAAATGTAAGTGTAATTGTTTCCATAACCAAGTGAGAACTCCAGGAAAAATCATCGGAAAAGCCGCTTATGCGCGCGCAGTGCTGTCCGTGAAATGACATCAGAAAAGCTCCAGGTGACTGGAGAATCGGAATGTTTGAGGCAGTGAAGGTAATCACGCCAGAATCGTCAGTCTCCGGTTGTGGAACAGTGGATCCATGTAACTACATTATTCCAGGTGAGTAAATTGTTCTACAGTGAGTACGAGGCGAGCTAAACCCATTTGTTTAGACCCCGTGGTGGTAGCTTCTCCAGAATGGCGGAAAGAGCTCCATTTGGAACGATGTGTGGGTTCTTCTTCTCCCGGAAAAAAGAACAAGCATGTAAAACAGCTGGCTATTGAAAGTGGGTCGACTATTCCCAGTGGATAAACCTTCTTGTTTTGGCGGATGTATCTGTGGAAATCTCGGGAGAAAATGGGCAACGGACAAGAGGCAGCCAAACAGAAAGTCAGCAACGAAGCAAGAAGCACAAACACAGACTGGTGGCGCACAACGGTGCCTATGATACATTAAAATTTATGTAATTTTGTTTAGTATTCATGATTTGCAAGCGCGTTCTTTACATCACGTCGCTGGTGTGCCTCAGACTACAACTACTAGGTAGAAAGAAGGGTATAACAATGCGTGTTGACAACGTTAAGCGATTAATATGATTCTTGGAGAGTAACAGGTAAACCGATTATGATGACAGCAGACCGAATGCGAGCGGCATCTTAGGTGAAACTAAGGACAACATGGTTGATACCGAATGCGGGAGCAACATAAGTAAAGCAACGTTCCAAGAAGAAAAGGAAATTTAAGGAATCATCTATGAGCGGAAGAATGCGGATGACAGTGCGAAGAGTAACTCATGAGAGCAATTAAGAGACGATAGTCAGGATGAAAAAGGTTTACTACTAAAGTGTGGTGAGCCAGGGACGCTCTCGTGCGAAGTATGAAACGTTCAGTGCTGAAATAGCATCGGTAATATCCCGGTAATCTGAGAGAACTCTGAGAGCCGGAGACCGAACAGACGAGACTCGAGAAGTCGACACATCCGGAGGCCCCGTAATAGTCCCAGAGAATTTCACTGATCAGATAATGACAAAGAAGGGCATGGCACTAAGCGTCGGTCATCCGATTGAAGATTTGAGGGTACAGGTTACTGATGGAAGTGCCTATATTAATCAAGGGTAAACAAGTCTAGCGGGCTGTCAATGTAAGCAAGACATAGTTGTGAGTCTAGAGAGATTAGATCGGTATATCATGCTAGTCTGGAAAAGGTCAAAGGAGCATACCGGTCAGAAGAGACTAGTTTATTACAAGGCACTAAGAGTTGGCAGTCCGATTAGAGAAGAAATGATAGTAAAGGGGCCATAAGGAGAGGAGACGGTCCGGATAGAGAGAGGTTAACTTATAAGGTGTGAAAAAGTCCACGGGGCTCGCGAGGTAATGGGGACGGAGCGTTCAGTCTTCCGAGCATAGCAGGCAGCGTCGCAGAAGTAGGAGAGAAGAAGAAGAACGAGCTGCCGAGGTTGGACTTGGTCGGCGCATTGTGATTGAGTCCTGTGCTTCATTTGGGAAGGTAAGTGGAGTCAGTAGGAGCGGACTGGTTAGAGATAAAAGTGGTTATATCAACATAGGGCGAACAAGTTCAGCAGGATATGAAGGTGAGGGAGGAAGTGATTTGGATCGACGGAGCCTGGACCGCTAACATCCCGGTAGCCTGGTAGCAGTCCCATAGAATTTGGCTGATCAGCTGAGGCTGAGCTATGGATGACAGAGACTCAATCGTCCAATAGAAGAATGATTGGATACGAACGGCGCTCAGTCATCTGAACGATGGCTAGTAATGTCACAGGAGTCTGAGAGGAGTTGGAAAGCAGGAGACCAAACAGACGAGACAGGATTAGTCGGCGAAATAAAATATATATCTTTCTTATTGTTGACAAAGAGCGCACTTCAAAAGTTCTAGGCCCAAGAATCAGACATTTTGCTCTCCACTTATTCTCTCTTAGCCCCATATACTTAGCTTTATCTGGTATACATGTGCCTTTCGCTATTGGCAACACTAGTAGACAGTCATAATGAAAACCAGCTCCTCTTCTTTAATTGCTTTTGCTCGTAAAACGTTCGCATTTCCAGATTTCAGTTCACTGGCACGAAGGCTAACCAAAGACAGTGAGGTCCCTGTCACACTGGCTGGCTGGAGCACCAGAAACTTTTCATCACCACTTTTCTTATCTTGGCCGCCCGTGTATCATTTATCTTTTAGCTGGCTCTAAAGCCTACCATGCGTTATGCTTAATGGCGGGTGTACGACCAGCTCCCACTGGTTTTTGTTATTATCCTACCCTTAATTTACCTTATCGCTCTTTGCTTCTGGTGTTAGAACAGCTCCTGCCAATAAAATCACGAAAGAAATAGTCGGTATGAAATTAGAGTACCAGTTAACATTGCCATCTGGATGAACACCGCCGGCACTATCTTTGGAACTTAAGAATGGAGAAAAATAAAGCAAAATTCATCAAAGAGCTGCACAAAAGTGTGCATCTACACATGAGGCATAACACTAACTCAAGTGTGAGCAAGCTCATCCACCAGAAGTAGAGCTGTTAAAGCCCAACCAATGTAGACCAAAACGGATTTCACGCCCAAATGCAATTAGCTAAATTTTAATAAATTTTTCTATGCTTATTTCTTTATTATTGGTGACAGGCTCGTGTAGCTCACTGATGTTAGTGCCAGAGCCTCATGAATATAGAAAATCGGCTCTAAGGGATAAATCTTGTGCTGTTTAGCTAAGTAATGTGTGTATTTTGCAGGCCGAAATCTGTCAACGGATCTGAAAGATCCCCTGGGTTACTCAGGTAGACCTGGCTCTTGCGGCCCTGTTGTAAGCTTTAGAAAAGCTTAGTGGCTTAAAAAATGCAAACTCTATTTTACTGGTTGTTTATGTGGCTCAGTATCCCCTGAAGACGGTATGCTGTGGCCTTCTAACCGTAAATTAATTACAGGTTCCCCTGAATTCCCATGTAGACATAATATTCCTTGCTGGATTTCTTGCGTTTTCGCGCAAAATCATCCCTTATTTGTATATATTTGTATATATTTGTATATATTTGTATTTATTTTGACCATCTGCGCAGCCCGTAGTTGTCGCAGGGTATTACGGGCTAATTAGAGCATTTCTGGATAGCTATGCCCATCTAGATCCTACGCCGCTTCCCTAATTTTTATGTTTTCTTTTCTTTTTTCCGCTATCTGCATGCATAGCAGAAAGCCATTTTAGCAAAAAATAAAAATGGCCTTATTCGTAGACCATCATTTAATTGCGAATAACTGGCAAACTACTGCACGTATTGTGTTGCTTTTATGTTCAACGTATTCAAGCGCTAAAGCTGGTCCAGACCAGTGTAAATTTGTGCTACTTTAAGCGGTATTGTAACTGTAGAGAGGCTTTTTCTTTTATCTGAGAATAACTCAGGTTAAAATTTTGCGCCGAAGAGCAATATCAGCGTAAGAAAAGTAAGGCTCTATTTTTTGTTAATTGGTATTTTTCCACTGAAGCGCGCAGATTTATTTTCTCTCTTAACAATTTGTTTCTATTCTTGTCTGCAATTATCGAAATGTTTTTTTAACTTTTCGTATGCCTTATAATCCCTTCACTCATTTCTTCCATGTGCGCAACAACAATTGGGGAAACTGAGTGGCCAATTAATGTGCGATCAATTTAAAGTGAACTTGTGGCGAATTGGATTCTGTTCCAAGGAGAAAAGGCACAAATACACCTCCGCGAATTTTTCACAATAAAAGAACAAGGAGCTCAATATCGCCCGAAGGAACCAGAGAAACGTCAACGTGAACGCCTGCGACCCAGTAGCTGTATACCAAACCGTACCAATGCAATTGTAATTGCTAACGATGAACACATATTTATATTTTGCCTACTTCCATGCAAGAGCATCGGATTAATGTAAGCATTGATCTGAACCCTTTAGGGTGCAGCCTCTAGCAGGTCTAGAAATATCCCTATTAATTAATTTATTTATTTATTTATCCTTGAGCAGTTTCTTTTAATGATCGAACCTATGGGGAACTGTTTTTGGAGGTGACACTATGTTTTCTACAGACTTGGCTATAGGCTTATGCACAACAGGAATCCGGGTTGCGGGTGAAGCCGCCGTGTTCTCCTTGATGACTGTCAAAAACGTCTTGGGCAGAGGCTTAATGGGCTGGTCCCTAGACATTTGAGACTCCGAGAGTGGGACAGGAATTTGTTTAAAAACTGGCGTAACAAAATAAGAAGGGCACAACGAAGGAAAAGAATAAAGCGAATTTCAGGAAAAAGTCGGTTGTGGATCGGGGTGACCACTAGCGGATTGGGGAGTAAAAACAGTTCAACTTCATCAACAGCAGTACATCAGCCAGTTGAACTGATACTTCGCTGCCATACAACCGTGAGGACCTATGAAATCAAGAATAAGATGAGGGAGAGAAGGGGG
>CALYDF020007661.1:0-12326 GCA_944474145.2 Dicrocoelium dendriticum | reverse complement strand
AATGACAAAGTAATAGACAGCGTGAAACCCGTAAAAATTGGTAAGACACGGAAAACGATCGAGAGTTGCAAAAGCGATGAGGGAGGTAGTATAGAATATATTGTGCTACTGATTAGTAACACAAAAAGACCGACAAAGTGGTTATACGCAATTTTCGAAAATCCTTCGATAGCGCATTGAATGCCTCCCCAGTCTAGGTAGGCTTTCGGGGTAAGCTTGTCTTTGTACCCCCTCGACCAACCTGGTACCGACCCGCAACACCTTTTCTAGTGCCATTTTGTCCCGGACAAGGCATGGTGGACAGGCTGGGTTACAGGAAGTTCCTCCAGACAACAGTCCTCATAGACACTTACAGCTACTTGTTTGCATGGCGTGTTTGTTTTGCGAACAAAGGTGCTTGAGTACTGCTCACCAAGCACGCATGCCTTGTCATAGTCGCTATATGCATGGGACCCACCTCCTCGAAGCAATGGTGGTATGGGCGAGTTTGTACCACAGACTCGTTTAAAGTAAGCAAAGAATCTTTTAAGATTTATGGGGACAGTATCAGCTAAGCCCTTTTCATACTGAAGCCGGGCCGACCTAAGAGGTAGCTTTCACTCATCTCTAACCAACCGCTACTTGTTAAACGTGCTCGCCAGCATCTAGAATGCTTCTTTAGCAGGCCCTTCTCCGCGGAACCTATCCACGGATGCTGCGTTCTCGAGTACCTTCTCTGTATCATAAGAGGAATCTATGCCCTCACAAAAATATTGCATCCGTGTCAGCAAGGTAGGACAGTGGACGCGGGATGTGCATTTTATCGTTTAACTAAATAAATAAATAAATATTTATTCTCGACTATGCGAGGCACGCCAGTTGAGGCATGATCAGGTATGTACAGCTGTACAGACATTTTATGGGAACTGTAGTGACAGTAGAAAATTGTTCATATGCCCATGCTTGGAACTGTGCGATGGTGAACATGCGAAGAACGATTTGGTTGTAGTGGGATCGGGATCCATTTGTTTGGACATAATCGCTCTGCCATATATCGCAGTCATACCTCGAGTAATAATAGATAAAGAATCCTGAGTGATCCATTGGAAGATAATTGAAGAGCAAGCTATCCAGTATGATGATTCTAATTGAGCTGCCAGTGTGAAGTTATGGGCTGTGACTTTATTCGGTGGCGAGTCACATTCGCCACGTTGCAGTGTTGTTAAACGGACATTTGTGGCTTTTTATAGGGAGAACGCTTGCCAGGCGAAAACCCACCACGTCCTGAATCGGGTGAACCAAAGTCGTTCCGGACATAGATAAGACAACCGCCACCCCGCTGATGGTCTCGTCCGTTACAGCATGTAGTGTAGCTAGGGATCCGTAGTAGGCTGTCAGAGGCGTTTGAGAGGTGCCACGTTCCTGTGATGAGAACCAGCTGTGGGTATGAGAGTAGGATAAATGGGCCAGTGAAGTGCATCTTGTGTGCGATCCATCGCGCATTAATAAGCAGCATACTGTATGCTTCGATGCAAGAAGACTTGGAGGAGTTCGATTGTGTGAGGTAACTTGCACAATAGGGTGCAACTGGCGCTCGGTACATGGAAGTGGTAAGAAATGGTGGAGAGGGTGATATAGGAATGTGATCAGGAAGTGATTGAGGAGGTAGCTGATGGTAGTCGGCCGCTAATGAGGCTGTAGTAATATTGTTGACTGTAGAACCTATCAGGAGGGCTGAAGCCGGCCGTGGGGGTTAGTTGCAGTGGGCATATGAGTTGTTGGAGGTAATGGAGAGCTGGCGAGAACTCTTGGTGGAATGGGCGAGGTGGGTCGAGTCCTGCTGCATCCAACAAAAAGGGGCCGTAGATGACATAGTCCGGTTGTATTGCTTAGCATCAGGATATATTTTTCGTTCAGGAAAACGTATGGCCAGGGAGTGCGGGGTGGCGTTGATGGAGCGGTAGAGGTTTTCAGAAGGGCGTCTTCCTTGGGAGGGTGCTTTGTTCCCCACTGTTTCGAGAAGTTGTGGGGATTGGTAAAGGGGTTGTGCACTTGACCTTTGGATGCAACCAATTCGCAGTCTTGGAAGTCCGTTTGAGACATTGGATTTCCGCAACTTAAAGCCTAAAAGCTATCTATTGTGACAAGCTTGTCGGCACGAGCGTCCATTAAAAGTCCGTGGGTCCTCTTTTATGTGTCTTATCGGCGTCCTGTCTAGATATTGTTAGACGCAAAAGCGAACACATACAAAATGTGCAGCGAAGCTGTTTTGAAACGCATGCAAACCAGTGCCCACTCAATCAGATGTGCATGCTGTGTTGCAAAAGCGCCAATGCTCAACTCGCGTTACTACGCGTCTACCTATCGATGGTGAAACATCCAAGTGCGTAATGCATGCAGCTATATTTGACTTAAACCTGCGCAACACTAATGCACTATTAGTAACTAAAGTAGAAATTATTCACTATAAGGTATTAAATGTAAGCATACTGCTTCTGAGCATATTTATTAAAAGTACCTGCCGTCCACTGATATTCTCGATCTGGACTATAAATAAATAAATAAATAGTATATTCTCGAATTTCCGAGACACACCTGACCAGGCATGATCAACGTTTACAAGCAATTATGTTTCGCACCAAACACGTTGCTATGTATGTAATCGGCAGTAAGCCGAAAGTTGTGCAGGCTTTGGAAATTATAAAATTAATCTTGAGTTATAAATTGGGTTCTAGTGTGCGTAGTGTAAACAGGCTGGGCATTCCGTTTGTAGAGAAAACTTGTCAGGAAAATATTACATTAGGATTCTGATCGGCTTGCCAGTATGTAGTTGTGGGCAGTGACTTTATTCAGTGGCGAGTCACATCCGCTACGTCGCAGTGTTGTTAAGCGGACATTTGTGGCTCTTTATAGGGAGAAAGCTTGCAAGGCGAAAACCCACCACGTCCTGAAACAGTCAGAAATCCGTTTGTACACTAATGTAAAACTGGCCGAGCAGCTCGTCGACTGATTCAACCCTCGGTTAACCGCCGTCAATTGCCTTTCAATTTCCTCTGTTTGCTGAACAGGTTATTTTTAGTCGGGGCGGCCATAATGGCTGAGGCCTATGGAGGGTTAGACCTTTGTCATCGTGTCCAGGTGAGCAAAACTTCCGATTCTTGCGTCTAGATTTCTCAGGATTATGTATACTTCGCAGGAGTATGAACGCGTCATATCCAGCTACCATTACTGGACGACGGTCATGGTAGTGAGTGCATTTTTATCCACTTGTTGTACAGCCGTGTTCTATGTAGGTCCTTGGGGGTTTCCATGTCCTGTCCCAGGCACAAGCTATTTCACGGTCCGATCCCAGATCCCCAAGAAGTTCCAGACCTCGGAGAAAGGGAAGGTGAGAGACAAACAGGGCCACAAAGAACAAACGTGGGAACAAACATTGTTTATGTCCTATGGTCTAACATTTAGAGGAAACGTATGATGTACAATGTGTAACAATGAATTTGCTATAAGTATCTTTTGAATATTCATCGGAAGCAAAGACCTATAGGTTGGTTGCTACCGTATGCCTTGGATACAGAGCGTTGCGCCGTTGACCAAAGAAAACACAGGATCCGTTTGCTATGAAGCAACTGTTGCGTGGGAAGCTTCGCTGGGGAGCGTAGAATATGCTGACCCAGGGAAAGCCAGTGAGTCTGTTAAACTCATACATGGGTAAGTTTCGCAAAAATAGCAGCGAATAATTGAGGAATGAACACCTGTAAATGAGAAGCTAAGGGGCGTCTCTGTACTGACCAGGTGAGAGAGTTCCGAATTAAAAAGCTAAGAAGGGCTAGTTGACGGAAGGACAGCGAATAGCCAGAATACCTGCGTACATTAAGGTTGCTGAGGATATCAGAACCTGAGGCCTAACCGCAACAGCCAGAGCGTTAGGGTAATAGTGCCAAGCTGGATAGAGCCATGGACTGCTGGCCCGAGACTTGGAGTACTGCAGGTAAATGCCTAAGACAATGCAGCAAGTAATGGGTAGATAAAGGTCTAGAAATATGAGGCAGTAGAGCGGCTTACGCTGAATACCTGGATATGCTTGCACGACAGAAGAAAGCTAAGAGAAGTTTCGTGATAGAATGACAGCGGACAGGTAAAGCGCAAGCATACAAGGAGGTTGTTAGATAGTTAGAGCATAATAGACTACGACGCATCGACGCACGGAACACCGCTGAGGACATATCTGCGACGCTCCCATGAGCACGGAATCAATAAAGAGCAAAGAAAAACCCGCACTTCATAATCCTGAGGAACTAAAGAACCTAGAAAACTGATCAACGCAATACGAGTCATCTGAGTCGTCCGACCTCAACAGCTCCAACCACGCACTCGACGCCGAAGGCGACCGCACAGCCATGGGAAACGAATTGGCGTTGCGTGACTGCAAATATCCGCGAGGATAATCGGTCAGATACAATCTTGGCAATGTGAAATCACAAGCCGGCAGTGTTCCGGGACGTGGTGGGTCTTCGTCTGGCAAGCGTTTTCCCTACAAAAAGCCACAAATGTCTGTTGCACAACGCTGCGACATGGCGGATGGGACTCGCCACTCAATAAAGTCACCGCGCCTAACACATTGGCAAGTTGACCGATATCACATTTACAAGTTCTGTGCATATAGCTGCTCTCGTACGAACACGCATACATATCTCACTAGTGACATGCCACTATCCTTAAGTATTTTTCACCCGTTTCCTCATACTACACTCACAGACCTACACTGCGTACGGGACCACATCGGACTAGTTCCTCATCAACATACCATATAAGTGATCTGATTACTATTTCTACCTCTCGCACTCTGTGTACATAGACTTCATACAACCTTTGGGCTCTATGGGCACACACTACTGTCTGCAACTGTACTACTCCCGCTGTCGGTGCTGCTAGCATGTACAATATTGCAATATGCTGATCATGCCCAGAAGTCGTGTCTCGATTTGTCGAGAATAAAATATTTATTTACTTATATGATGAGGTAAGATTTGTTGTCTTGTACTGGGAATGGCGGTAATCTCATCTTGACTACCTCCGCAGGAAATTATTATACTAAGCTGTCCCTTACCTTCGTAAGCGGAGCAGGTTGATGGGGTAGAGGCAACTGTGAAAGCCGGTGAAGGTGAATGGCCAACAGCGAAATAGTGCGGGATAAATTTGCTTGCTTACCGGTAGTACAGCGAAGCACTGCCATCATGGACACAGAGACCGTTTGGGAAGCGTTGATGCAACTTTTACAACAGGTTCCTGCATGCACTCACAAACACTTTCGACGGTAAAGTAACCGCTTATGTGCACAGCGAATTGCGTCAACTACAACTGGCTTGCTGCACGTGAAACACAAATCTGCCGACTCCATAATTTTCGGGACAACGCGGTTGTGTCTTTGCACGTTAAAAGTCTGATGAATCACCAATTAGTTCCTTGGTCCTTCGCATAACCTCTTGATACAGTTCCGAAAATCCGGATGGATTAACTTCTTCAGCACTTCTTGACGACATACAAGATGTGCGATTTTAGACGTGGTCGGTTTCGTAACGGGAAGTTTTAAGGTCCGCAACTGCCTGGACTCTGTGCAGAGGTTGTATTGCGCTAGCCAGCGAATACAAACAGGTATTTGGCTTGTAAGTGGATGCACATGTCAGAAAGCGCTTACTCGTCGGGCACGCGTACTGCTTGTCTGCCGTCATTAAATGCACACACGTTAATCACATGGTTACATAAAATGGACTGATACATGTTCCCAAGGAGCAATCGATGGTGCAGCTGTTTCCTTGGTGCGAAATCTCAAACTATGGAGGCGTCAGCAATGTTTATTCACATACCACTCCAGCTCCGAGATCCGAGTAAACTGCTTGCAACATGGGTTGTGGTAGATAGCACATCACTAAGTGTCAGGTGTACGTAGTTATGAGGCAACCTAGGCGATGAACGTATGCGCTGCATTCTAATGGCTGAGGTCTGTCACAGAAGAACGCCGCATGCATCTGGGACTCTTCCAGAAGAACTTCCGGGTGCTCCCAGACTTGGCGAACTGCTACAACAAGGCCATCTGATGTATGAGTAAATTTCTTCAACCGCAAGTTGGCATTCTCAACTCGGTTGGTCAGTATATTGCCAAAATGCACCAGTCCATCGTGGGCGTGTTTCGCCCACGAGCGATATATGTACAACCTGCAGAACGTAAGGTAGCGTAGAAACCGGGGGTCTGGTCGTTGAAGGAGCTTTAACTCGTGTTGAAATCTAAAACAGGAATATCACATACAGTAAGAGATTGTACTCAGTCCCCGTGTCCGAAGCTACCATGCGATGAAACAGATAACGCGAAAGGTTCATGTTTGTCTACAGAAGGTGACGAAGATTTCTCACGTTCGTGCTTCCTGGTGGCCTGGTGGAGGTGGAAGTAGCACAACCAAATGTCGCATTGAAAACCTCGTGCGCTGCACGTATTTGAGCAAACATTTTGTCCATCATTATTGTACTGACGGGAACATCATGACCCGTAATATCCCGAAACGCTTCGAACAACGTCAGCAATGATGCGTAATCTTCCCGACACAGAAACGCATAAAATATAGGCGGGCCGTAACCCATCTCGTCAGACAATAAAAACTGGCATAGTTTGAAACTGCAAGTAACATTTAATACCGCTATCAATTCTTACTTCAAGATGTTAGTACCATGAGTAGCGTCTACACAAACGATATGTGAGAATCGGCGGAGCCGTTCGATTTGTTGATGCCGAGGGAATAATACATGTGTGCACAGGCCTTCCTCTGCAATAATTCTTGCAACTCAGCCTTCCTCCATAGACTTGCTAACCTGGTGCAATTTAACTGGAGGTAGTAAAAGCCATCAAAATAAGCTTACACTCATCTCCAGGTGGCAATTTACGACGAACGTTGAGGACATCATTGCCGGTACTATGCTTTTCGAATCGAAACTCGACGAACTGCATGATATCGCTTGTTGGTGTGTTGTAGCGGAAAAGGTCCACGGACTGACTGAACTCAGTATGCGTCAGACGGCGATTGCTGTGGTGTCGTTCAAAAAGACGGCGGTTAACTGGGTGATTGTGAGACAGATCGAAGATTGTGACTTTCAGCTTGCGACCAGTTCTGATGAGGTTCACACGAGCTTTGCAGTTAGTATTACGTGAGCTGAAAGATTTATAATGATAAAAGCAAAAGCCTCCTAAACACGTCACATTCCTATACATTTTAACTTACGATGTACGCAGCGGACACATCGATAAATTATCCTGGCACACTTCGCCAGCGACACGTTACACTTTCTGCTGCTGTAGCAAAAGAATTTAACGTAATGAAGAAGCATAAAGTCCGAAAACGAACTATTAAACTAATCCAAAGTGTCGAAATTATCCCGTGGAAGCTGCTCCGGAACTCAGACTCCATGGCGTTATAACGAAGTTCCTGGAGTGGGGGATCTGCAGGAGCTAGAAAACAGGCACGGAACGAATCAACGGCGGCAGAAAGCAGCACGGAGTCAATCACAGAGGACACACGACGCGCGAAGCACACGCAGCCAGCGGGCACTCACAGAATCGCAATACGCAACCGTGACACGAGCAGAAACGAGCAGACACGGGGCAAGTACATTTAGCCACAACAGGAAAAACAGAGGTGTACAGGACCTTGAGGACAATCAAAACAAACAGGGACTGTCAGAGTTTTGGGTCAGTAAAGTGGCTCCGCACGTTTTCATATATCTGTGGATTCTCGAGGATCTGCAAATGCAAAGGGAAAGAAAGAGAGCAGTTAAGTAGTCTTTAAAACGACCCATAGCGGTTTCGATTTCGTTACACCACTCCCCTTCCGATGAAGACACTATCGTCAGTGTCTAAGTGCCCTGAATACTCGCCGAGCCGCCTTGGGGGGTACCTCCACAATGCGTTCCACGATCGGGAGGCATCCGGGTGAAAGGACTTCCTCCTTCGGAGTAGGGGCTGAAGATCCCGCTGGTTTCAGCTGATTGTAATGCACGGTCAGAACATCGGAATTTGGTTGCGCGACATCTCGGACGACGTACACCGTGGGTTTTGAACGAATATAATCTCGTATGGTCCTTGCCACTGTCGGTGAAACTTCGCTGTTGCGCCAGTCTGAGGTCTTGGTCGGTGTAACCATACGTGATCTCCAATGTGATATTCAGGGCCCTACTATGCCGATCATAACATACTTTCTGACGATGCTGTGCTATACGTGCGTGTTCTCCCGCACACAGAAAGGCTGATCAAAGACGTTCGCCAAGCTGTCGTACGTAATATAAGAAAGAACAAGCCTCGATTGGGGGAATAGGGGCTATCAGCTCCAGAAGCAAACGAAGCTCGTGACCAAACGTCAGGAAGGCTGGTGAATACCCCGTGGTTGCATGCACAGACGCTCGATACGCCATCATACATTGTGGAATCGCCTCGTCCCATCGATCTGACTGGTGCCGTTCCAGGAAGCTCTGCAAAAGCCCTTTTATAGTTCGGTTGGTGCGCTCTACTAATCCATTCCCTTGTGGATGATACGATGTGGTACGTGTCTTCCTCACCGAGAGCAGTCGACACACTTCCTGAAGTAGGTGACTCTCGAAGACGGCGCCTTGATCTGCATGCAGTGACAGCGGTGCTCCATAGCGGGCAATCCGCTCATTTACGATGGCTGACGCAACCAATGCCGCATCCGCATTTTTGATAGGTATGGCCTCGCACAATTTCGTAAAATAATCTATAAGAACAAAGAGGTGGCGGTTCCCGTTCCCTGTGACTGACAAAGGCCCCATTAGATCGACTCCGATTCTCTAACCTGGGGACGTGGCCACTATCGGTTCCAACGTGGCCTGGGATAGGGGGTCTTCGATTTGATAGCGGCGCAAATCTCGCAGGCGTTACATAGCTTCACGACGTCGGCGTGGATTCCTGAACACCAGTACCGTTGACGTATGGATGTCTCCGTCTTTAGTTGGTCAGCGTGACCTAACTGCTGATGGACTGCTTGTAGTACGCCCGGCACTCTCGACATAGGAGTAAGCACTTTCGGGCCCAGGTCATCCATGAGGAGCAGCGTCCCACCAATAATTCTTAATCGGCTTCAGTGGTCCCATAGTGTGCGTTCTTCTTTCGAACGGGATTGCATTTCCATACCCAGTGGTTTAGACGATGCTTCCACTCGCCGCATATAAGTGTTAGATATATATGGGTCCTGGGCTTGATCATCTGACCACGTTGTATCAGGTTCCGAGTTGTGTAAGACTGCATTTATTTCGTCCAGAGCGGGAATTATCGAAAGGGCATCTGCGTTGGCGTGACGGGCTCCCGGCCTGGTACTCATAGGTAAAATCGTACTCTTGTAAGCGTTCTTGCCACTGCGCGACTTGTCCCTCCGGGTCACGGAAGTGTTATAACCAATGCAGAGGTTGATGGTCAGTTCGCACAAGGAAAGGTTTTCCGAGGAAACACGATCGAAAATACTTCAAGAAATACACCAAAGCCAACATCTCACGTCTCGTTATGCTATACTTACGCTCTCGTTTGTCCAGTCGGCGGCTAGCATAAAAGATCACGGTTTCCCCAATAGAAGTTTTCTGCGACAAAACAGCGCCAATCGCCTCGTTACTGGCGTCAACGTCTAGGACAAAAGGCCCTGCTCGTTCGGAATTATCTTGGAGACCTAACAGCGGTGGCGACGTGCGGCATTCTTTCAGTCGTCCGAAAGCACTGGCACACTTGTTCGTCCAAACAAACTTCCGTCCCTTTTGCGTCAGATGATGTAAAGGCGCCGAGATCGAGGCAGAATTGCGCAAAAATCTCGGGTAGTAAGATGCCAGTCCCAAAAAGCTACGCAATTTATCAACTGATCTGGGTTGCGGCCACGACCTTATTCGTTCGCACGTGTCGGGGTCGGTTTGAATGACATCTGGCGCTATTAAGTGTCCCAGAAAGTTAACATGCTCGCGGAGAAAACGGCACTTCCGTCCCTTCAACGTTACTCCAGCCTGCCTTAACCCCCAAAACTGAACGCAGACGAGCGTTTTGCTCTTCGACCGATCTACCATGCACCATCACATCATTCAAATATATCAACCATTCCTTGGGCACGAGGTCCCCCAATACTTTCAGCAATAGGCGCTGGAAGGTGACTGGAGCATTAGCCAACCCGAAGAGCATTGCCTCGAATTCATACAGCCCGGATGGCACAATGAACGCGGTTTTCTCCCTATCGGACGGACGAACCTCCACTTGCCAATAACCGGCGGCCAAATCGAGAGTAGTAAACCGTCGTGCACCATGAAGAGCATTAGATGTGGCGTCAATGCGAGGGAGAGGGAAGGGGTCTTTGCGAGTGACCTCGTTTAGCTTTTGGTAATCTACACAAGGTCGTAGGGAACCATCCTTCTTCTTCTTCTTCTTCACGAGTACGCTTGGAGACGACCAAGGCGATGTCGATGGGTGAATAAAGCGCGCATCAAGCATCTCTTGGATCATGCTATCTAGCTGGGCTTCGTAATGAATGGGCACCCTTCGAGCCCGCTGGCGAATAGGATACTGACTCCTTGTACCAATTTCGTGTTGGATGACACAGGTGCGCCTACGTTGAGTCTCGCAAAACAGATCCTCATAATTACGCAGCATGGAGAGAAGTGAGGCTTTTAAGTCTGGGGAAATACCACTGTGGTTACGCAAAGGCTCAATGACATCAGTCTCGAACTGTGATGGTTTCTAGGTGGCTTCTAGAACTGTGCAAACTCCCCGTGAGTGACACGGCTGCGTGTTGACTGGAGTGGACTTTGGTAATAGGCTCGCGGTACCAAACTGCAGCAACCCTCCATGCTTAACCAAAAAATCCAGCCCTAGGTTGGCGTCCCAACTTAGGTTTCGACAAACCAGAAACTCGTGTATTGCGGTGATATGTTCCAGTTGAACTTGAGCCAGCACTGCGAATTCCACGGGCAACTCAGCCCCGTTGGCTGTTAACCCTCGCGGCCTTCTCTGGGTGGTGGCGTGGCGACCCCCGAGGCGGTCGGCTATCTCTAGACGCAACAGCGAACATGATGCACCGGCGTCAAGCAGGAACTGAATATCAAACTTATCGAGGCAGCCTACTGTGGTTAAAAGTCGAAATGAAGCATTACAAACAAAATGGATACTAGAAAGCCGGATGGATCAAGACGTGACCTACCTTGCGAACGTCGCGGTTTGATAGGTGGGTTATGTTCGCAAAATTGCGCACGATTGCTAAAGCGGCGGCAGTACCAACAACCTCGTCTGGACGGATTGGAGTTGAGGTTAGATGCTCTGCTGTCGGTAATGGACACGTTTTGCAGTGCCGAACACAAAGTGGCCTGTTCATACTCATCGCGATCGTCCATGGAACCCAGGGACTCGTGAAACTGTGAATTGTTCATGACATCCGTGAAACTGCAGGGCAGCGTCCCGGCCATTTGGTGACGCAGGGACCTGTCGTGCAACCCGGCGCAAAACCGCTCAGCCAGCCACTTATCCCGTTTCGGCGTTGGAGAGCTCGGGAAACGCTATCAAGAAGAGCTCCTGAAGAGTGCGCGCGAATGCTTCGACCGATTCTCCTGCCTGTTGGGTACGAGCAGCAAACTTATGTCTATACAGAACTGCGGCTTCCTGTTTCCGGAACAGCCGGCGCAGCGATTCACATATCTCTGACGCTGGCGCCGTTGGAGGAATTCCAGTTGCGCGGAAGAGACGAGTGGCTTCCTCACTCAAAAAACTAAGGACGTAAGGCCCACGTGCTTTTCAGGAACGCTGGAGAGGTATAACGATACGTGAAACTACCAACTGTCGAAATCATTACCCGGCCGAAAAACTGCGGGTTGCCTCGGCACTGGTCAAAACTCCGAACGATCCTGAGCAACAACACTAAGTTGCGATTTCATTTTTGGGGGCTGACTTTTTCCTTCTCCATTGCAATCCCACCACTGTCACCAAATGTAACGAAGTTCCTGGAGTGGGGTATCGACAGGAGCTAGAAAACAGGCACGGAACGAATCAACGGCGGTAGAAAACAGCACGAAGTCAATCACAGCGGACACACGACGCGAGAAGCACACGCAGCCAGCGGGCACTCACAGAATCGCAATACGCAACCGTGACACGAGCAGAAACGAGCAGACACGGGGCAAGCACATTTAGCCACAACAGGAAAAACAGAGGTGTACAGGACCCTGAGGACAATCAAAACAAACAGGGAATGTCAGAGTTTTGGGTCAGTAAAGTGGCTCCGCACGTTTTCATATATCTGTGGATTCTCGAGGATCTGCAAATGCAAAGG
>CALYDF020007660.1:0-12322 GCA_944474145.2 Dicrocoelium dendriticum | reverse complement strand
ACAGACTGTGAGTACCTTTGATGCTGCTGTATTGTGTTATGCTCTTAATTTATAAGTTTTGCGGTTACGATCCACTCCTGCCCCACTTAAAGGCAGGGATGCACCTGTCGGCTCCGGTGCCACCTTTGAGGCATGAGAACAGCATTTTAGGGTTCGTTCCAGCGTTAGCGCCAAGCGACAATCCGTGATATCGTAGCTTCTTATGTTTCTTTAGTATACTCGTATCCCAGACCAATTTGTATCGTGTGCAAGCAAACTCCGCCCGCATAAGCTTGAAACGGTACCACAGTTTACGCCTTCTATTTATTGGAGATCTCAGTTCCTAGGAAATCCAAGGTGGGCCTTTACAGGTACTTAACATTTTGGAGAGAGGGACGAACTCTTCAATAAGCGATGTCAGCTTAGTGCGCAATGGATCTCATGCATCAATAACATTAACACCTTCCGGTACGTCCTTATCGACAATTGACCTACTTGCGTTCTCCTACGGACCCATGCGCCTTACGACTGCACTATGCAAAGAGTAGACGCCAGCACAAAGCATCCGGTAAGGGATTATGTGGGATAACCACATGAATTGTCTCCATCAGTGACCCTTGTTCATTTAACTTATCCATCACCGCAAACACAAGACCCAAAAGGTCTCAGTCATATCAGTCGCATGCATCGTACAAGTGCTAACATTAGAATTCTGAATGCAAGGTACTTAGCTATTACTTTTTAATTCCTGACGTGCTTCGACCCTCTCACTGACACGTGGATCCAAAAGCCGAATAGACCAATTGGTATCCACAACCCTCCGGCTTCTCTATTTCTATGGTCACATCGTCAATATTTAAAAATTTCAACAAAAAGTACATCCTAGCCTACTGACTGGCAGGTTCGCAAACCCGTAGTTATTCCTAACGTAGGGCATTGCAGGGCAATGACGAAGTCATCGTGGCGGCGAATTTTAATCCTTACATCTTATCCACCTCTTCATTCCCTGTCTTCAGCTTTAAATTTACTACTTTCCAACTTCTTGACCACTGGGTCTATGGAAAAATATTAGGTTTATGACCTCTGAGGTACTCCTATTAAACGCATCTTACCAGACCTAAGCCTTGCATAACATGTTGAAAGCGGTTGTTGCTGCTAATACACCTAAGACTGGCATTAGAATTGCCCAAACCCGTCGAAATGCCGGCTTTATATGAACCGTTATGTGTCTTCGTAGATGTCGGTTGCCAGCTAGCAATTATTGATGTTTTTCCACTAAGCCTGAGCACTAGCTATTGTACTCGGCCGTTTCCAACCACTATCAGTATGCCAACAGCAAAATAATATATATCTTTTAAAAGAGAGAGAGACAAAGAGAGCACTTTAAAACTTCTAGGCCTAATAAGCAGACATTTTGCTCTACACTTATCCTCTCTTGACCCCAAATCCTTAGCTTTATCTGGTAAACAATTGCCTTTCACTATTGGCAACGCTAATAGACAGGCATGATGAAAATCAGAATCTCTTCTTTAACTCCATTTGCTAGCAAAACACTAGCATTTCCAGATTCCATTCCACTGGCACGAATGTTAACCAACGACAGAGGGCCCCTGTCGCACTGGCTGGCTGGACCAACAGAAAATTTCCATCACCGCTTTTCTTATCACGGCCGCCCGTGTGTTATTTATCTTTTAGCTGGCTACAAAGCCTACCATGCGTTATACGTAATGGCTGGTGAACGACCAGCTCCTACGGGATTTTGTTACTATTCCACTTCTGATTACCTTAGCATTCTTTGCTTAGGGTGCTAGAATAGATGTTGCAAGGAAAACCACGAAATAAACAGTCGGTGTGACAGTATAGTACTAGTTAACATGGCCACCTGGATGAACACCGCTGGCACTTGCTTCGGAACTTAAAATTGGAGAGAAATAACTGGAAATTCATAAAAGAGCTGCACAATAGTGTGCATCAACCCATGAGGCATAACAATCCACCATGTTTAAGCAAGCTCAATCCCCAGAAGCAGAGTTGGTAATGCCCAACCAACGCAGACCAAAATGGATTTCACGCACCAGAGCAATTCACTAAATTTTACTAACTTTTCCCACGCTCATTTCATTATTATTAGTGACAGGCTCCTCTAGCTCACGGATGTTTGAGTCATAGCCTCATGAATATAGAAAATCGACTCCAATACATAAAACTTGCGATGTTTATCTAAGAAATGTGTGTATTTTCCAGGCCAAAATGTGTCAACTGATCCGAAAGGTCTCCTGTGTTACTCAAGTAGAACTAGCTCATGCGGCCGTGATTTAAGCTTCGGGAACACTTAGCGGATTGAAAGTACTAAACTCTATATTCTTAGCCGTTTATGTAGCGCAACATCCGCTGAAAATATTATTCTGATGCTTCTTAATCGTGGGTTAATTATAAGGCTCAGAATGTATGTTACCAAGGTATTGTATCTTTAGTGTGAATTTATGGGGATTTAGTAGTTTTCACAGGAGCTTTTGGTAGTTGTATGATTTGGATTATTTTTGGAATTGTTTGGAAGTATATGGTGGAATGTTGAGAATAAGGTAGATTAAATTATGGGGTGATGGGGTGTGTGAGGGTTTGACGGGCTTTATTTTGAGAGTTGGGAGGATTGGGAGTAAAGTAGGGTTATTTATTGTAAAGGGGGAGAGATTAATTGGTATTGGAGAGGAGAGGGGGTAGGGAGTGAAGGAGGGATTTGATTGTTTGAAAGGTGGTAGGGGGGTTTTATTATTTGGGAAGGGGAGGGGGTGGTAATATGGGTTTGGAGGGATTGTTGGAATTTAGTAAATAGGGGGGAGTGTTATGTATTAGTATTTATAGGTTTATATGGTAATGAGCGGCATTATTTTTGTGATAATATGTAAATTTTTCTAGAAGTGAATAGTTTTTATATTTTTTTAGGAGTTGTTAATAAGGTATTTTTTTGTGAATGTAGATTGTGAAAAGATTGTTTTGGGTGGGGGATGTTAAATTTATGTTAATTTGTTTTTTTCTAGTGAAACACGCCGCCTTAGTATGTCTCTTAACAAATCTTTTTCAGTTTTAGCTGCTTTTCTCGAAATTATTTTTTAACATTCCGTATCCCTTATAATTCCTCCACTCTCATTTGTTCCACGTGCGCACCAACAATTGTGGCGACTGAGCGGGCGAACAAAAGTCCAATGAATTTAAAGTGAACTTGTGGCGAATTGGATCCTGATCCAAACCAAAAAGGCACAACTTCACCTCTGCGCAGCTTTCATAACAAAAGAACAAGGGGCTCGGTATCGCCCGAAGGAACCAGAAATATTTCAAGGTGGGCGCCTTCGACCCCAGCAACTGTACACCAGACGTTGCAAATGCATTTGTAGTTGCCAACGAGGAACATATACTCGTATTTTGTCTACTTCCATGCAAGCGCATAGGATTGATGTAAAGTCTGATCTGAACCCTTAAGGGTGCAGCCTCTAGCCGGATTAGAAATGCACCTATTTATTTATTTGTTGATGTTTGAAGACCTGGTGTAACAGCGCGCCAGAAATTCCGAGGTGACTCACGCTGACTGTAGGCGGCGCAGCGTCGTGTCCATTAAAATGGGGTAGCACAGTGCTCGATGCTGCTAACGGGCTCAAGAACTGCTTGATTTGAAACATCTGACTGAGCTGGGGTGAGCAAAAGCTCTAGAATGTTCGGCATCTGGTTGGCAACAGTGCAGCTTGGCAGGGTTACGTGCTAAAACATCTTACAATCCAGAACGGCCACAAGTAAGTGGCATCAAAGGAATCAGGTGGACGACCACAATGACGTTAGTCCTACTTGATATAAGAGGCATTTAAATCCCCCATGATAATATGGTCCTTTCCTGCTCGGTGTTTCCTGATCGAGGCGAGCAGCTGAGCTCCGCGTCCAGATGGCGCTCTGTAGACGATACTAATCATGAAGGATCAGCGTCCAACCTGAATAGGGTTCCAGAGAGCATCAACATCACTCTCGTCGTCACTACGGTGATGAATAAGCAGCAATATCAGCCTTTCATTATGTATGACGCCGCCACGTGGCCTCTTTCTAAGATGGTTGGCTCGACGGAGATTATAACTGGAGGTGGACACCTCTTAACCTTGGTTGTCTGCAAACAGCCAATTTTCGGCGAAAGCCATCAAGCCTGTGCGAGTAGCTATAGCAAGCAGCTGAACCAACTCAAGATTAGTTCACAACATGCGTACAGTGGCGAAATGTATTCGAAGTCCGTTCTCATGCGCTACTGTCCTGGCTTGATGAGAATTGGCCTCCAACGGGCTCGCGGGGTTTCCCAAGTTACGCAAAAATTCACGATGTGTAGGCCTGCCTCACAATTTGCTTGACAGAACGAGAGCTCACCAATGGCAGTTTTCATTTTAATCCGATCTTCTAAAGAAAGATCTCGCAGAAAGCAACATAGCTCAACTTTCAAACGTGGGGTTTATCGCGGGTGCGTCAGCCCTCGTCTTCGCTTCGGCACATGAGCTTGTGAGGGTGTACTTTGGAAGAATCCACTTTTCTCATGCCCAGGAGAAAGGCAGAGATAAATTTTATCCACAATCCACCTTCATAGAGCAAAATGGAAATCAACCACTCAAGGGACATTTGGCATCTACCATCTTTTCCGCAGATGTGTCTGTGGTGAATCCTGGCGCCTTCGCCATGAAAACCTTGGCCCCGAGAGGCCGGTAGAGCGCAACCAGCGATCTGCTTTACTCGTCAGATCAAGAAATTGGGACGAATTCTTCAAATCTGATTCTGTAGCTTGGTCGGCTAAGCTGTTTTATTAGGAAATACCTCACTAACTCCGCTTACTGGCTCCTCTGTTGCATTTGATAAGGCAAACATCCAGAGGTGTAACTGAACCCAATATGCACAACAGAATGCGTCAGCTTCGACGATCCTACAACAAAGCCTTTAAGTTTGCCCACATCATGAGAGCGAATGAAATTGCAACTCAGCTTTCTGCCAGGTCTAAGCAGCATTAAATCAACCAAGTAATAGCTGCACAAACTACTGCAGACAAAGCTAAGAATCTCAGCTGGCTACTGCGCTGTCGGACGCGTAACTATGAACGACAGACCTCTATCAAAACGATTGGCCCCAACTACACAGTTAATGACGCAAGAATTTTACTTGCGGTCCTCAGCTTGCATTTGAAAGAATTGCAGTGTCTAGAAGTACGTACAACCATGCGGAAAACCGCCCAGTCCAATTAAGGATAGTGGGTAAGATATCCCTATTCTTTTGTATCCTGTAACTTTATCATTGAGGGTAGTTCAATACCCTACCGCTTGGAAACATTCCAGCACTATGCCACGGCATTAGAGTGTAAGCCTACAGGAAGTTGATAACTCGCGCCCTATTAACCACACTTCTGGTATCTCGCGAGTGATAGTGAATTTGATTAAAGGAGCCCACGTGAGTTAACTTTACGCAGGCGAGCACATAACTGAAGCACAGCACGGATTTCTAAGTGCTCGGTCTGGTGCAACCTCTCAACTGGACTTCCTCAATTTAGTCACCGAGGCCATTGACTCTAGCCATTCAGTTGTAAGTCGTTACCTTGCTAGGCAAAAGGCGGTTGACAGGGTACCACACAGGCGCGTGATGCATAAGGTAACTATTTACGGTGTAGACAGGTCTCTATTAGACTAGCTGAGTTCCTATCTAATAGGACGCACTCAGTCTGTTAATAGTGAGCAAACTGTATCCACCCCGACCTCCGTCCCGAGTAGTGTGGTACAGGGAGCGTTCTTGGTCGTACCCTATTTTTAATTTATGGCAATGAACTCTGAGGAGTTTACAGCACGGTGGCTCCTACCTCATCGCCGACGAAGTGAACGTTGTGTAGGCCTTTCCATGGTAATGAAATATCCGCAACTTATACCTATGAGGATCCTAATGCACTTGAAAGCTGGCGCGGTTACAGGCAAATAACGTTCGCCGCTCAAAAAGCTAATTTCAAGACCCACGAATCTTTTATACCTGCTGGGTGCCTAACAATAAACTACATCACAAGCAAAGTGCATGCCGTGACGATAGATCTCGTCTTGCGCTACTCAATGAGCCCCAGCTTTGCAGAGCAGGTTCAATAGCAAGCAGCAAGAGTAAGTTGATTATCTTTCCACATACGCCCTTACATAAAACCCAGATGCAAGGCTGGAGCATTATAACAGCCACGTCCGTCCACATATGGAACACTACTCCTTTATAGGCAACAATCAACGGAAGTCAGACCATGTTCGGTTTGAGAAAGCTCAGCGGCGTTTTACGAAGTGGTTTACGCCATCACAGCAAATTGGCGTATGCACCTTAAAGTTCAGTCCCTTTGGCAAAGGCGCATTATCCTTAACCTGTGCTTCTTATATAAGTTAATTCATAAAAAGCTGCCCGGTTATGTCAATTGTCTTAAACTAAGGAGCGCATTGGAACGGCAACTCCGAAAAGGGGGCCATTATATTACCACGCTAAGGGCAAAGAAGAGACAGCGAGCGCGTTTCTTCTCAGTTGTATACATGAACATATGGAACAAGTTGCTTTCCAGACAATAAAAATCCAAAACTTGCAGCCATTCAGGAAGGTGATGCACAGTTTCGTATGTATCGATTAGGTACAACACATTTTCAATAGCCGAGATTCCCAAGACCACTCCTTGGAAACTGGCCCTATTGTAGCTTGAGTACGCCCAGGACCTATTGCATGACATCTAAGAACTTTGAGCTCACAACTTAGCCACATTAATTGTCGTTACAGCCATTACACCTAAGAGACTAGCGGTATCCGTTTAACGCACTTTCTAGGTTTTAAGTATAGCAATCCGAGTACAAGATGACTTTAGTCTTCATCGATCCCTTCTTGACCTGTTTGAGTGCTCCAACGGACCAGTCTGCCTTATGACAGCACAGTTTGAAGGATAGACGCTACCACAAAGGGAGCTGGGCACTAACCAGTGACAGAAATTTTGTTACGGCCGAGGTGGAATGGAACAGCAATCATCAAGGGGGCCATCGCGAGACTTGGGAATTACTTACTACTGCTACAGTTATAAAAAGGGATGCGGGGTTAATGTTCATAAGTTGTTACAATAGTGTAACTTTTGCAGTAAAGTAGTTTACTGTAATCTTGATAACATGTCCCCCAAAATTCTAACCTGGGTAATTGTAGCGAAGTACTGATATTTCGACGGCTTGTTAAACAGTGAAATATGTTAGACGTCTGATATACATAAGCTTACTGCAAGTATCTTTCGAATAAAAATGTGGTAAAACGTTGTATGTAGGTTACAGCGCGTTGATCGTGCGCTATATATCCGGTACGCGACTAGACGGCCAACCAAAAGCAATGGGTAGAAGACAAAAGTGTAAGCTAGGAAAGAAGTTTATTAGACTGGAGGAGCATTAGCTAATGCTAAAAATAGGGCACCCGGAGAGAGCTAGCTAGGGCGAATGTCGTTGGCGTCGAGTGCGTTGACAGAGCGTCGTTCGCAGTCGAGTCGCGCGCCAAAGGCGGAGATCGTGTTCGTGTTCCCAACAAACGGGAACAAGCTTCCAACTGACAAACCGAATAGTTCCCTAATACATAAGAAAGCTATAATTTGAATATTTTAGAATAGTTTACACAGTCATACGGGAGAAGCTCCCGGTCCCTACACAGCCCCTGCTAGAAGGGAAACCGTTGGTGTCCCTTCGATCTACGTGAGGACTGTCCGCCTTCTGCGAGACCAGAAGGCGAAACCTGATGCAGCTGCTGAGGGAGAACCAGGCCATCGGACCCCAGCGGGCTCATACCCATATCCTCTCTAATCGTGCCAGAAACACAAAATCGGGGAAGCTCGTAAGTGTTAAATGTTCGCAAATTCGTGAAGGTGAAATGTTCGTTTCAGGCTCGTCATCTCCTTCTGTTCATACATGGACGATAAACGAAAACAAGGGTAGTGACGGTGAAGGCGAGGGTAAAAATAAGAGTGACACTTACCGGATGAGGTAGGCGTCAAGCGAATCGTAACTCCTTTCATGTGTACACAAAACGTTTCCTTCTTCTTTGGATTTTTAAAACGTTTTGCTTTCTTCCGGGTTTTCAAAAAAACACTTGTCGGTTTTTGTCGGTCGCAAAAGCTTTCGCCGAATTTAGGGGATTTTGTACGTGGTTGGTCAAAAGCGTAAAAGAAAACAAGAAGGAAAGTGAAAGAAGCACTAATCCCTTAACCGCGCTGACCAGTGAAGGCGTTTACCTGACCTGGTCGACTTGTGCGAATCAGAGGAAGGTGTCGTCTTAGACATCCTATCGGTTCGCAAAATTGGAGGAACTGCTGAAGCAGTGGCGGTTGATTCGATGGAAAGCGGCGGAGCTGAGGTGGAAGGCTTGGATAGAACGTGATGCTTGGGTTCAGGGATGTTGGAAGCATGCGAGTCTTCCACCATAGGCTGGGTTGATTCTTCAGAAGACGAGCAAGGGTCTTCATGGAAATCAAGTTCCACGTGGGCAACCTTGAAACGGTCTATCGTAACGGCTTCCCGTTTACCGTGACGGTCGGTGATAAAAACGCGGTCCTTATACTACAGGACCTAGAAATGATCTTCGTAAAGTCGCTCCAGTGGTCTGCGGAGACCATCGAGGAGGAGAAAAATCAGCGATATGCTGCAGGTCTTGTGGAATAAAAGATTTACGTTGTTGTTCTCTAACCTCGGGAAGCTTGTACTGACGCATGCTCGTGGCTAGCTGACGTGCATAATTTGCGTCGTAACGGGTAATTCTGGGGCTAACGGAGAAGAAATCGCCAGGTAAGCGCAGTGGTTGTCCACATACTAACTCGGCGCTAGACGTACGTGGATCGGCCTTTAGGGCGGATCGGATCCCAAAGAGGATCATATGCAGCACCTAAGTCCAACTCAGCGCATTGGCGGCGCTAATTGAGGCTTTCAACTGTCGGTGAAACGTTCCACCACGCCGTTCGCTTGCGGATGATAGGCGGTCGTGCGAATGCGTTGGCATCCAATGCGTTTAAGGAGATCGTTAAAGGTCTTCGATTCGAATTGCGGACCGCGGTCTGTAGTCATTGTGGCTGGACAGCCGTGTGAAGCGACCCAGCGCTCGGCGAAAGCGCGCGTTACGGTTTCCGCGGCTACGTGCAAGATAGGAACTGCTTCTGGCCAACGGGTGCAACGATCGATCATGGTCAAAATTTAGACTATTCCTTTGAACGGGGCCAGAGGTCCCACTATGTCGAGGTGTACATGGGCAAATTGCGCTGTAACGGACGTAAAGCGACCAAGCGGAGCGGACACGTGCCGCTGAACCTCGGCTTGCTGGCACTTGAGACAGCTGCGTGCCCAACGCGTAAGCTCGAGTTGCATTACCCGGCCAAACGTGTCTCTCAGAGACAAGCTTAGCAGTAGCTTTAATGCCTGTGTGAGCGATATTGTGGAGGATGTCGAAAACGACACGGCAAAAAGTGTCTGGAACAACGGGTCGAGGTTGTCCGGTAGATGTGTCGCATAAAATAATACCATCAGATGACGGCAAAGGGTGCGGGGATATCTTCAAAGAAGAGTCACGGAGTTCCGAAATCTTTGGTCGTTTGATTACGCGGCGGCCATAGCAGACAAATAGATTGCCTGCCCACAGGGGCGATCGTAGATACTCTTGAAAGAGCATCAGCGACGACGTTTTGATGACCGTAAATGTGTCGGATATCAGTCGAGAATTGGGCAACGAAATCCAGCTGACAAATCTCACTTGGTAAGTGTCGAGCTGATTGATTTCCGAATGCGTAGATAAGCGTCTTGTGATCGGTGAAGATAATGAAGGTGTTACCTCCGAGGACGTGTCGGAAAAGTCGAACGGTAGAGTAAACGGCCAGCAGTTCATGACTGAACGTGCTGTACTTGACTGCGGCCGGTTGTAGGCGTCTAGATTAGAATGCAAGATGTTTCCAGCCTCCATTTGTATGTTGCTGCAGCACGGCGCCAATGGCGGTGTCCGATGCGTCAACAGCAACACTGAGTGGAGCATTCGGATCAAATTGATGAAGCATAACGGCTTTGGCTAAGGCTTCTTTGCTGGCTTTAAAGACTTCATCAACAGCGGCAGTCAGTTCCGCCTGACTGTTTTACGTCCACGAAGTAGGTCGTTTAATGGACTAAGCAAATTGGCAGAGTGTGGCAGAAAACGTCGATAGTAGTTGAGCATGTGGTTAAAACGGCGAATAGCGGCTAACGTAGTCGGGACCGGAAAGTATGTGATGGCGCGGACTCTATCGTCTAGAGGCCGTATAACATTCTGATCAACATGGTGGCCAAGGAATTTGACGGAAGGCTGCTGAAATACGCATTTGTCAGGGTTGAGAATGATGCTATTAGCGGCCAGCCTATCGAAAAGTATTTTAAGATGTCCTACGTGCTGTTCTTTAGAAGCGCTGGCAACTAGGATATCGTCGACGTATGCATAACCGAAATTTAGACCTCTAGTAACTGAATCGATGAGTCGTTAAAATGTCTGGGCTGCGTTGCGAAGACCGAACGGCATACGCAACATACGAACAGCCCAAATGACGTGATTACGGCGGTCTTCGGTAGGTCTTCCTCAGCGACTGGAATCTGGTGATACGCGCGAACCAGATCGATTGTCGAGAACACGCGGGTGCCGCGCAGGCTTGCCGTGATGTCCTGGATGTGAGGAATCGGACATCGGTAGGGAACAGTAACGTTGTTTAGCTCGCGGTAATCATCACATGGACGCCAGCCTCCTGACATTTTGGTCACCATGTGGAGCGGCGACGCCTAGGTACATTTAGACGGGCGAACGATGACTAGTTCAAGCATATGCTCGAATTCTGTAATGAAAAATAGCTTCTAGCTGGTCAAACCAGGCCTTAGGATTAGTCTCTCGGAACGGCGGGATAGGGAAACGGAACCCACGAACCTGATCGTCAGAATCTGGGTGACTGACCTTCATGGTGAAATAATTCCGTAGCGTGTGACAAAGAACGCAAGTAGTAAAGAGCAAAAATAGAAAGGTAGACAGAATAAGTTATCGGATCTGAAAATAACTATTAGTTTCAAACTCACGAAAAAGCTTTTTCGGGGTCACCCATTATAGCGCGTTAATCCGTTATATCCGTTACGCGACTAGGCGGCCAACCAAAGGCAATGGGTAGAAGACAAAAGTGTAAGCTAGGAAAGAACTTAATTGGACAGGAGGAGCGTTAGCTAATGCTTAAAACAGGGCACCCGGAGATAGCTAGCTAGGGCGAATGTCGTTGGCGTCGAGTGCGTTGACAGAGCGTCGTTCGCAGTCGAGTCGCGCGCCAAAGGCGGAGATCGTGTTCGTGTTCCCAACAAACGGGAACAACGTTCAAACGGGCAAACCGAATGGTATCCTAATACATACGAAAGCTATAATTTGAATATTTTAGAATATTTTACACGGTCATACAGGAGAATCTCCAGGTCACTGCAAATGTATAATTCAGGCTTACCTCGCATGTGCTGCAATTGTTGGTTGCTGATGAATTCTTATAAAATATCATTCGCTGCAACAGGAAAATCAGGGAATCCGCAACGTGAAATAAATGAAATCATGCAGCAACATAAAATAGAAATGGTAGTGTGGTTGCAGGTTAACCGTTGAAGGAAATCGTGAAGCCTTATTATTATGAAATATGCAATGAAATATGGGAACTTGTTAAATCCATTTGAGAAGTTCACAGAACTGCATAATGATCGACATAAATTAGCTGCTGAAAAAGTGACAAGGGTAATGTGAACTCACACGAAGTGTACATTTGTGCATTGTGTTGAAGTTTCTGCAAATTATTGACGCGGAATTCATTTCTAATTATTAATATGCCGTCCATCCAGTAGGCATATTGCGCAGAGGTTGTGCAAATTTAATGATGAGTAGTACTGGCATGACAATGCATAAACATAAGGGTATATTGTAGTGTATCGGAAAACAAGCTCTCTCAGTTTTTGTAACATTGGATTTTACGGTTTTTATAACCTTCGAAACGTCCATTTGTTTTACTGACTGCACATCCGTGGACACAAACCGTTTTGGTGAGTACCTCGCTGCACGTTTCTCGCTCCGTCTTATTCGCTTTCTATTCTTGTAGCCTGTACAATATACGTTGGGTTCAGTCGCCTCCGACTTCTATACTGTCGTAGTTGACACGTCTTACGTATCATTGCTTACCTACTAGTATCCCAGGCTCCGCCCAATAATTGGTGACCCCCTGTCAGGAACACGCTCCCCGCCATTTTACATTTTCATTCTGGTGAGCTTGTAGTGTTCATAGCTTTTT
>CALYDF020007659.1:0-12426 GCA_944474145.2 Dicrocoelium dendriticum | reverse complement strand
GGTAAGCAAGGCTCGATATGTCGTTCATGAAACGTATTGTGTTAGTTTAGAGTGGAATGAAACAACACGACCTGAACGTGTGTGGATAGGGTCGCTTGTTGGGGGCACAGGGATTCCGGGGTATGGGAATCGATTATGCGTTTGTCATTGGGCAACGACCCAGACACTGGAGGGTTGTGAGTTGTAGTGGTTGCTTCTGTACCATCTGACGTTGGCTCGACGTATGTGAGTTTAAGACGGTCGATGCTCACAGACTCCCTGGATCCATTCTTATCCAGGACGAAGTATTTCGGTTTCCGCGACAAGGCCTTGAATGGACCTTCATAAGGCGGTGTCAAAGGTCTTCGAACCGCATCGATTCGGATAAAGACGAACGGACAAGTGTGTAAGTTTGCATGTATACACTGGTCGCGCGTGCTTAGGCGAGGTGGAGTCGGTTTAATGGATCGAAACTGGTGCTTTAGGCGTTCAGCATAGGACGTAGGATTCAGTTCGCCGGTGGTTCGTGAGTCTAGTATCATCTCGCCTAGGAGTCTGTGGGTGGTGCCAAAGACAAGTTCGGCTGGGCAGCATCCGGTATCTTCTTTGACGGTATTGCGAATACCAAGAAGAATAGCTGGAAGGCGTTCAGACCAACGGGCATCAGGCGAGCTAGCTGTAATGGCAGCTTTCAGTTGTTGACGAAATCTTTCGACAAGGCCATTGGCAGCAGGATGATATGCAGTCGTCTGGAAATGAGTACAACCAAGCAGTCGACTAAAGTCAAGGAAAAGCGTGGAAGTGAATTGAGATCCTCTGTCAGTGGTGAGAGTGGCTGGCACACCAAAGAATGAAATCCACGCTTCAACGAAAGCACGTGCAACAGTTTCAGAGGATATATCGCATAGGGGAATTGCTTGGGGAAAACGAGTAAATCTGTTAACACAAGTCAACAGATAAGTGAAACCGTTAGAAGCTGGTAACGGTCCTACTACATCAAGCTGAATGTGTTTGAAACGGACTTCGGGGAGTGAAAAAGTACCAGGAGTTGTAACTGTGTGTCTGTGAACCTTGCTAGTTTGACAACTAAGAGAGGGTTTGGCCCATTGTCGGATGTCTGTGCGCATATTGGGTCAGACGTAACGGTCGGTAATTAGCTTCACAGTAGATCGAATACTGGGGTACTATAATCCATGAAGATGATCAAAGACCACTCGCCGGTAGGAATGTGAAACAAACGGTCTAGGTTTACCGGTGGAAATATCACAGTAGGTTCTAGCGTCAGAATTGGGCAAGGCAATTACAAGAGTTTTAACGAAGTGATTGATCGAAGCTGTGTTAATTCTGGGTCACTGGCTTGGACAACATACATTTGCTCTAGATCAATGGGTGAGCGTGAAAACTCATGAATGTGAGCACGGGATAATGCGTCGGCGACAAGGTTGTTAGGACCGTCAACATAGCGAATATCAAGACAAAATTGGGAAAGATAATCAAGAGGTCGAGTCTCTCTAGGGGAGTAACGGCCAGAAGTTGCACGAAACGCATACACAAGGGGCTTATGATCTGTCAAAATAACAAAACGTTGACCCTCAAGAATGTGACGAAAATGCTTTACAGCCAGGTACATGGCAAGGAGCTCTCGACCTAACATACTGTACCTGGTCTGGGCAGGTTGAAGCTTCCGGGAGAAGAAAGACAAGGGTTGAATTTCGTTATTTATTTATTTATTTATCCACGAGCTGCTGCAATACGGCACCAACGGCGGATTGTGAAGCGTCTGTCTTGAGAATGAGAGTGGCGTTGTCCTCCGTTCTCAAGTAAGCGAGTGAAGTAACGGCTCAGCTGTTGCTTGACGGTGTTAAACGCTGCTTCGGCATCTGGAGTGAAGGTGAACATTTGGGATTGCCTTGGAGCAAATCTGTTAAAGTTTGAAGGATTGCAGCATAGCCATGTGTAAACCGTCCGTGGTAGTTAACCATGCCGAGGAAACGGCGCAGGTTTTTAACGGATTGTGGCAATGGATAATCCAGTAAGGCTTGCGTTTTATCCGTCAAGGGGCTAATCCCGTTGGCTTCAATTTTGTGATCTAGGAAGTCTATGGAAGCTTGGCGAAATACGCATTTGTCGGGGCTAATGGTGATGCCATGATGTGCGAAGCGTTCGAAAAGTGCTCGTAGAAGAGTTAAGTGTCCATCGGCAGAAGCACTTGCAACTAAAACGTCATCAATGTAAACCAAGACAAAGTCAAGTTCACGGAGAACTTGGTCCATGAAGCTTTGGAAGGATTGCGCGACATTTCGGAGACCGAATGACATGCGGAGAAACTCATACAAATCAAAAGGGGTGGTCACTGCCGTTTTTGCAATATCTTCCATGGCCATGGGAATTTGGTGTACGCCCTGACAAGGTCAAGCTTAGAAAAGATGGATTTCCCAGACAATCCCAATGAAAAATCATGAATATGAGGGCTAGGGTACCTGTCGGGAATGGTAACGGCGTTAAGTGCTCGGTGATCACCGCATGGACGTTAATCACCGGACATTTTGGCTACCAGATGAAGCGGGGAGGCCCAGCAACTATTGGATAGGCGAATGATTCCGAGGTTGAGCATGTGCTCGAAGTCGCGTTTAGTCGCTTGGAGCTTGTCAGGTGGAGGACGTCTCGGTTTGGCTGACACGGGTGGGCCTGTGGTGAGGATATGGTGACGAACCTCGTGTTTGGGCTCGGTAGAGTCGGTATTAAAATGGACCAAAGCCGGGAATTGCTGAAGCAATGATGAATATGGCGTAGTGTCTGTCATGAGTACGCGAAGTCCGACGGAAGGGACTGGGGCGAGATGGCAAGGGACAGTGAGCGAATTGCTGTCGTCCTGTAACTTCCTGCAACGTAGGTCGACGACGAGGCCGAATTTGCTAAGGAAGTCGATGCCAATTATGAGTTTCTGGACGTCTGCAAGGGTAAAGCTAAAAAGAAATACACGTCGTAAACCAAGGTTTAGGTGCAACAGAATCTGGCCGTATGTCGCGAGCTTAGTCTGGTTAGCCGCCTGTAACGTAAGTCCGGCTTGTTTCTGAGGGCGTTTTTCCAAACATCGTGGTATAATGCTGATTTCTGCGCTCGTATCGACCAAAAAGTGAAGTTTAGTCGTGGAATCAAATACGTATAGGAGGCGACTGATAAGTTGGCCAGCGGCAACCGTCGCCATTGCTGGCTGGCTTCGACGTTTCCCGATTTGGAAGCAACGAAAGCCTTTGGGTGATTGCACCCTGGGCGGCAGTTTCGTGCAGCATTACCAAACCGGTTACGGAAGTAGCAATAGGCGCGCGATGATCGTCTGCGAGAGTTGCTGCATGGCCTGCTTGTGGAAGAGAATCTTTGGTACGGTGCTCTAGCGCGGCTAAAGTGGGAAATGCTGAGTTCTAACTTTGAGAGCCTCTCGCTAATGGAGTCGAGTGTGGCAGTCTCTGAAGTGCTTGTCGTGGACGCCTCAACCACCTGATGCATAGCGTTTTCAAAGAAATGTTCGTGTAGCTTGTCGGCCGCTTCCGCCAGCTTAGTCAGTGGAACGTCCTCAGCCATTACAGCTAGTATCGCCGTCGTGTTTGCTGGAAGATACTTAAGCCAGAGTTGGCGGAGAATGTAATCATCCAAGGTTGCTGAACCGACAAGTGATCGCATATGTCGCAGGAGCTGAGGCGGTGTACGATCCCCAAGCTCTACGCCGGAGGGTAGCTGTTGGAGGCGTGATTCGTCGGATGAGGTAATGCGTTTTAAGGTGACTGCCTTAAGCATATCATAAGGTGAATCAGTCGGCATGGGGTCGAGGATATCAATGACCTGTGAAGCCACGCGTGTAGGTAAATGGGCAGTAACATATGAAAACATTCCAGACTGCGAGGTAATCTTACGAAAACGAAAGACCAATTCCACTGGAATAAACCAAACACGTGGGTTTGACACATCGAAAGATGGCAAAGAAAAGGTAACGGAATTTTCAGATAACTGTTCAAAAGAAGGTGGAGCCTTCATAATGAAGAGAAAAGACGATATTCAAAAAATACGGGGCAACCAATTGTGTAGAGGACCGTTACCTAATGAGTTCTAGTGCTGGGGCAAAATGCAGTCTTAGGCAAAAACACAAAATAGAAGAAAAATCAATGCACTTGCGTTATAGTTCCTCCTTCAATCGATGTTGGTCCGATGCCAACTAGAGATTCTAACATATAATCCGAGTAATAAATAGACGTAGCAGCAGCACAATCACAAGCAGCAGCAAAACCGAAAGCAGCACGACGCGAGCGCGTAGCAATTGTTGTATTCAAAAGTTGAGAATTTAAACAAATTGTGCAAAGTGATCGGTAACGGAAATGATAAAAACAAAGCTAAAATACCGTGTAATCACAATCACTACACAGTGCTCACAAATTGGTGCGGACCAAACGGTACAGATAATTTCGTAAAGTGATGTATTGCACTCTTGCCGTGAATCAACATATATTTAACATTCTCTCCATCAGTACTGTGGAGAAAAGAATTCAGATGAAGAAGACGATGGTTGCACGCCTGTGTGATGTGGACTGCATAGCCACAGTGGGCGACCTGTGGCACCATATTCGCGACAAGGTTACAGCTGCTGCCTAGGAGACCATCGGGTGCGCAAACTGTAATCGGCCTGACTGGTTTGATGAAAACTGTGCGACGATTGGGGCATTGGTATGCGAGAAGAATACAGCATTTGCCGCCCATGGGCAGACTGCAGAGTCTTGGAGAAGAAGACTCAGGTTCGCAAACTCCGACAGTGGCCGACCCGAGAGGACCGTTGCATTAAAAACGCATGGTGGACGGAGAAGGTGAAGCAGCTGGAATGCTACGCCAACCGCCGCCAACAAAAAAAATTCCTTGATTCCATGAAGGCGGTCTACGGACCGAGGTTGGAACCTAAGGACGCTGATCGATGGTAGTTCAGGCGCTACGTGCACACAGACTGAAGATCTAATGCAGAACTGACAAAAACACTGGCTGTCATTTGAACAACCGTTCAGGGATGGACTAGCACACTTTGGACGACGTGAAGCAGCGTGATGTAAAGGCCAGTCTGGCGGACACGCCGACACTGGATGAGACGCAGAGAGCAATTGCTCTGCTGCTAAACAGCATGTTTTCCGGTGCCGGGATCTCGCCTGTAGTATTGAACCGCAGCGGACCAGCGTTGGTGACTGCGCCGCAGCACTTCATTCAACGCTCGTGGATTGAAGACAGATATCGCATTAGTGGAAGAATGACTTTTGCTACCGCAGTACAAAAGCAAAGTTAACAAGCAATGTTGTACGAATTATAACGACAGCAACTTGCTGAGTTATGAGAGCAGGGTGTCTGCCCGAATCCAGCTCAACCGTCTCGTCAGTCAGGTTGTGGAACCGAACGTGGCGTAAGAGCAGTGTGGAATCCGTTCGGGTCGCAAAACTATGTATATAGTGTTTGCGGCTCGACAGTTGCAGGAGAAGTGCAAAGAATGACATCAGCCGCCGTACTCGAATTTTGTTGATTTCGCCAAGGAGTTTGACACGGTGAACCGTGAGGTATTGAGCTTGGTGTTGGGTATGATTGGTTGCCCGCGTAAGTTTGTAAGCTAACTTGAATATTTGCATCGTGGTATGAGGGCAAGTGTGCAGCTGAGTGGAAAAATCCGGAAGGTCTATACAGTTGTCACCAGTGTAAATAAAGGATGTGTCTTAGCTCCTACCCTGCTTAGTATTTACCTTCATGCAATGATGTCTTGTGGTTGAATGCCGCTTGTGCTTACGGTGTTCGTGTGGAGCACCGTGTTGTTGGTGGGTTGCTGAACATTCCGTCGTTTCGGTGCGAGAACCCTGGGCTGTGAGACCACTAGCCGTATTTTATTGTTTGCTGACGACTGTGCGTCGTTTGCACACAGTGCCGGTGAGTTGCAACACACGACTAGTGCTCTGGCTTGTACAGCGGCCAAATTCAGCCTCACGATCAACACAAGCAAAACTGCCTGTCTCTTTCAGCCTTCATCGGAGCTGCAATCTTCAAGCTTGCCGCGAATAAAAGTCGGTGCGGTAGTATTATCAACCGACTCCCACTTCTGCTAACTTGGGAGTGTGAGCTGCGTATCCGCGTCTCGAACGCAGCGACGTCATTCGGGAAGCTAGAGTACCGAGTTTGGAACGACCATCAGCTTATCGTTGGTACGAAGCTAGTGGTGTACAAATCCATGGCCCTGTCCGTTCTTCTATACGGCAGTGAGATTGGACAATGTCCTGGCGACATGTGCGATCTCTCGAGCAGTTTCATCAACGGTGTTTTCGATTGATTCCACGCATCAATTTTGCGACAGAGTTGTCGACATGGAGGTGTTGCGCCGAAATGGAATGTGTGCAGTGGACTGCATACTTTTGCTGAGACACCTGAAGTGGATCAGTCATGTGAGCCTTATGGATTTGACGCGGATATCGAAACAAATAGTATAGATTCAGCTGAGTATTGTGAAGCGTCATGTGGGGAAACTAAAGTTACTTTACCGGGATATGATCAAATTGAGCCTCTCAAGTTCTAATCTTGATTGCAGGTCATGGAAATCGAAGATGGTTGATCGGCATGCGTGGCGCGATCTGCCAGCGACGGCAGTTGTCAAGTTGTAAGGGAAATCCCTCGTGCGTGCAGAGGAGAGGCTGCAAGTCCAGAAGCGGCAAGCGCCGTTGGGTTGTATTCTATCGATATCAAGCGCATGGTGCTGTATCATATACGGTCGCGAGTGCCTGAATCAGGCAGGTCTAGTGAGCCATGAGCGAGGCCACGCGGAGCCACCAACGAAGCGACCACGAGTCCTGCAAAGAACGTGGGCAGAACCAGCGCCGCGTTTGTAGGTACGCTGCATTCGCTTTACTAACCGCGTACTTGCATGCTGGGTCTCTTTATTTCAGGTGGTGGCTTTGCTGTACTGTCGCATTAATACCTATGTAAACTATCTGCAGTGACCTGCAGATTTTTCTGTTTGGCTGCCGCATGCTGCGTAAAATATTACAAAATTACAAAATTATATTTTCTCGATGACATAGCAAATTAACCGCTCGCCTGTTTGAACGTTGCTTGCGTTTGTTTGAGTCAACATAGCATCCGCCTTCGAACGGCGCGACGCTCATCGGCTCCGCGGCCATCTTTGGGGAAAGTCTGAAAGGAGGTCGGCGGAAAAGTTTGAATTTTTTTGGTGGCTACCGGTACATCTATTAGTGGGCTGAAAGAAATTGCGTTCATAGTACTAAGAATAGGTAACATAAATTAAGATGAATCGTTTAATAGTACTGCATGACTTATGATGTGTTAACATTATACTGAGTCAAAGTGCTTAAAAGAAGTAAGGTCGTGATGGTGGCGGAATATCAACCGATAGGAATGGGCTAAAATAACGTTTAGTAAATGTGGCAATATTTTTCCGTCGGAAATCGTTCTAAATGTTACGTACTTATATACGGAAACCGTCTGTAGATTAGAAACGGAAAAGACTTATAACAATGCATCAAGTGAAAGGTTACGAAAACCACACGGAATGCTAATTGGAGGACTGATGTACATGGGCGACATGAAATGGAACATTTGTAGGCAATTTAATGATATTACGTAATGGTAATGAACGAAGTTGCGTAAATAGTAAGTGTGTAACTTACGAATGATGCTTTGAAGATAAAGTGCAATGAGACGTAATTTTGTGAATCTGCAGAAATAAGAAATAGAGAACTATGATGAGAAAGGCATCACTGTGTGCATGTTTAATGACATACGGAAAGACGTGCAGCAATGAGATAAGGAATAATAGCTTACTAACATTTGTTGCTGTGATATTGCGTTCATAAATGGTTACTATGAAAATGGGATGCACGGAAGGGATTTATTTGTTTGGGTCAAAGAGGATGAATAATCGCATGTTAAATTTCTTTACGTATGTTAAAGTGTTTTTCAAGCTTAATGCAAATATGAATGCGTTTGCATTTGCTAAGTTGTCGGCGTACATGTAGAAGGGGTAAAATGAGAAGGCGTCTATGTATACATATATATATATATATATATATATATATATATATATACGCCTTCTCATTTTACCCCTTCTACATGTACGCCGACAACTTAGCAAATGCAAACATATTATTATTTGCATTAAGCTTGGGAGACACGTAAACATATGTAAACAAATTTAACAATTGTGATTATTCATCCTCATTGACCCAAATAAATAAACCCCATATATATCTGCATATATATATATATATATATATATATATATATGCAGTGGGCACACATATAACGCTCTATCTCTCTTTATATTTATATACATGGATATATATATGCATAATTATATATAGACATTGTTTTAAATCTACGTCTGGTATTACCCCTTCTACATATATATATATATATATATATATATATATATATATATATATACGGAAATATATGTTTTCATATATATATGCAATTGAAAGGAGACTAGCAGATATGTATATCTGCGTATATGTATGCGTACATGTAGATATATATGTTTACATATTTATGTATGTATATATATATATGTAATTGCATATATATACGTATATATGTACATATGCGCACATATATGCATATCCAGAAGGCTCAATACGTTACGTATTTCAATATCGCGGTGTAAATATACATATATATATATATGTATATCTATGCATCTATATATACATCTATATATATATATATGCCTGTTTCTATGTTGTCGTCATATCTTTGTATATATATATATATATACAAATATATATATTTGTGTATATATATATATATTATGTACATGTATAATCATTGGTTGAATATACATGCATACCTGCACAGATGGATACGCAATTTGTACACCCATAAAAGGATGTATGCATGCAACGAATTGGCACGCATGAAATTGCATAGGAAAAGGAATATATGCATACATGTGTAAATATATATATATACGTATCAATATATATGTATGTATACATATATATACTATATATATATATATATATATATATATATATATATATATATATATATAATGCAGCCTACTGCGACAGCTGATGCCTTATGATATGCAGTTAAAATATTTACCTGGTCATATATAGAGCTTCCAAAGTAATGCTGTTTGCTTAGCACTTCGCATCGAAATCGACCTAGCAGCACTGCGTTTGCATAAGTGAATAATCCCCTTTGGTAACAAATGCAATGCTCCGTGAATGGCATGTTAAAAGAAATAGTGAAATCTGATCGTCATAGTGTGCACAACAGGTGATTAACCTCTGCTATTGCGTGTCACTGTGCATACCACTGCGACTCTGCTGGATAAGTAATGATATCAAACCAATGGTACCTGTGACGATGTGTCACAGTTCATTCATTCATTACTCACTCCTTGCTTGATGCTCAGGCGTCACTTACTGGACTGGGACAGCTAGGGAAACAACCATCCGGGTTAACGTTATAGGTGAGAAGCAGCGGTGGAGGTAAATAAATAAATAAATAAATATTTTATACTCGACTTTGCGAGGCACGCTCGTGGAGGCATGATCAGATATGTACAACGGTACAAACATTTTAATGCAATTGTAACAGTAACGTAGAAAATTGTTCATATATCCATGATTGGAACTGTGAAATTTTGAAAATGCGAAACCATAAGTTGGCTGTCATGAGATACGGGACCTCAGCTAATAAGAGCTTGAGAATCCTGAATGATCCATTGAAAGGTAATGGAAGAGCCCGCACACAAGGAAGGAAAACGTCAACGTATCGTAGGATGTAAAACGACAACAGTATATGCAGATGTAGAAGTCCCAGTGTAACGATCCTATGTAGAATTGTGACGCTAGTTGACCTGCCAGTGTAAAGTTATGGGCTGTGACTTTAATCGGTGGCGAGTCACATACGTCACGTTGCAGTGTTGTTAAACGGACATTTGTGGCTTTTTGTAGGGAGAACGCTTGTCAGGCGAAAACCCACCACGTCTTGGAACACTGCCACCAATCCATTGAATGGCAAATTGTAACTGGATATGTTTCTTGTTAAAAGTCTGTTTGCAAGGTTAGTCACAGTCAGGTTGCGTCCCATTTTTTCTGCTGGTTGATGCAATAACTGGTTGCCTTCATTCTTCTTCATAACTGGTTGCACTTCATTAAGTCGGTGATGCAATATTGCATGTTTCAAGAACTCTGCTGCTGTGTAGCCGGTCCGCGGGCGTCACGGTAACACGTTAACAGGTAAGAGGTCGATCGGTTTTGCTTCCTGTTTTCATTATCCTCATATTCCTCTCCGGCACTCTTCCTTTCCTCTTCCGTGCTTCCTTAGCTGCTGCCTTCACATTGGCCTCTTACTCGGCGGCTCGAGCGTACAGCCGTCTACGAGGTATTTATTTTGCATTGCAGCTTATCACACTACTTGGACACGGAAGAGCTCAGAACGCCGGACCGGAGGAATATTACATATTTGGTGACCCTGCCAGTTCACGACAGCAGTTCACCGAGCTAGATTGTGGCCCTAGAGGCAACAGTTAACTTTCTACCCTCGTGCTGCTTGTCGTTGTATCTCCCGAGACTAATATACGGTGCTCAATGCCTCTGGCAGGCACATAAATTGATGCCGGTATGGGCCATTAGGGGCACTGAGGACAGCGCCTGATAAGAGGGGTGATAATGTAGCCGGTCCGCGGTCGTCACGGTAACACGTTAACAGGTAAGAGGTCGATCGGTTTTGCTTCCTGTTTTCATTATCCTCATATTCCTCTCCGGCACTCTTCCTTTCCTCTTCCGTGCTTCCTTAGCTGCTTCCTTTACTTCGGCCTCTTACTAGGCGGCTCGAGCGTACAGCCGTCTACGAGGTATTTATTTTGCATTGCAGCTTATCACACTACTTGGACACGGAAGAGCTCAGAATGCCGGACCGGAGCAATATTACATTTGTCCTCCGCGCACGCGCCCACACCTTTCCCCTAGCTAGTTATCTTCCGGTGCCTTACTTTTAGCAATAGATAGCGTTTCGCCCCACTTAATAAATTTTTCCTAGCGTTACTTTTGGTGTTCTGCACTCATCGGAGGTTGGCCTTATATTCGCGCATTGGTTCTAAAGCGATCCGATCCGATCCTGCTTCTCGCTTTTTTGGTGACCCCGGACTTTTGGTCATTATCCGGTGAGTTTTCGCTAACCTTTCTTTTCAGATTCGGCCACCTTTTTCGCTAATCCGTCTGAGTTTCACTTTTCATTTTCTGGTTTAATCTCGAAGGCTCGCTATTTTGCTCGCTATGGAAACTGATCGCGTAGATTCTGACGTTCAGATCGGCACAGTTACGCTTCCTATCGCACCTTTTTGCGAGACTAATCCTAAGTCTTGGTTTGGTCAGCTAGAGTCGCAATTTGTTTTGCGTGGTATTAGGTCCGAAAAGACCAAGTTCCACCTTGTCGTTTTCGCGCTTCCGCTAAATGTCGTCGATGACATTGATGACATTCTAGATCTTCCTGACGACCAAAATACTTACGATGCAGTCAAGACAGCTGTTCTAAGAAGAACAGGCTTATCCGATCGACAACGAGTTACGAAACCCCTCAACGAAACCGATCTTGGCGATTTTAAGCCGTCTCAGCTGTTTCGAAAAATGCAGAGCCTAGCTAAACCCACTTCGATAGATGATTCTTTTCTTCGGGAAATGTGGTTGCAACGACTTCCGCGCGAGATGCTACACATCCTCTGCGCTAGTGAGGATGCACCTTTATCCAAACTGGCCGATACAGCCGACCGAATTTGGGAGTCGTACGGCCAGGTTTCGCAGGTCCAGACGAAACGAGACGACGATATTGTCTCGCTTAAATCCCAGATGGCAACATTGACTCGACAATTCGCAGAATTTCGGCCTCCGCACATAACCGCTGTAAATGCTCTAGGAGCGGTTCGCGTTCACGTTCGAACTCTCCTTCGCGATCACCGAATAGAAACGGTTACCGCTGGTACCACGAACGATTCGGCCAGCAAGCTAAATCATGTCGCCCGCCCTGTTCCTTCAAACGACAGCAGCAGGGAAACGGGCGGACCAGCACGTAGGGACGACGGACGTAGCTGGTCAACACGGTCGCCTTTTCTTCGTCACCGATCGTAGAACCGGAGTTCGCTATCTCGTCGATCCTTGCGCAGAAGTCAGCGTTCTCCCGCGTGATCCAAACGACCCGACCGAAAAGGTGACTAGCTCATTGCGCGCAGCTAACGGGACCATTATCCACGTATATGGTCAACGCTCGTGCACGCTAAATCTCAGCCTCCGACGCGCTTTCAAATGGATATTCCTCGATGCGGATGTTCAAAAGCCTATCCTTGGTCTCTACTTCTTACGCCATTACGACCTACTCGTCGACGTTAAACGGCACCGTCTAGTCGACCGCCTTACGAAT
>CALYDF020007658.1:0-12323 GCA_944474145.2 Dicrocoelium dendriticum | reverse complement strand
TCGAAGTATGGCATGGGTGCAGTTATCTCTCATAAGTTTGCTGACGGATCGGAAAAAGCGATCGCACACGCAGCTCGATCACTGTCGCCAGCCGAAAAGAATTACGGGCAGATAGAGAAAGAGGCATTAGCGATAGTCTTTGCAATAAAGAAATTTCACAAAATGTTGTATGGCAGGAGGTTTACCCTGCTTACCGACCATAAACCACTCCTAGCCATATTTGGATCAAGGTCCGGTATACCCGTTTATACCGCGAACAGACGGCAGCGTTGGGCCACGGCCTTACTCGCCTATGATTTTGCGGTGAAGTACACGGCTACAAAGGACATAGGTCAAGCAGACGCACTTTCCCGGTTATTGGAGCTACAACAGCATCAGCAGGAAGAATCTATAATTGCAGCAATCTCCCTTGAATCAGAGGTCAACCAGGTCTTGATGGAGAATTTTAGGAAGCTTCCCGTGATGTTCGACATGGTACGTGACGCAACTGTGCGAGATCCCCACTTGCGCCAGGTAATCAAATTTCACACTACACAGTGGCCAAGTGATACTCTATCCGGAGAGCTACAAATTCTCTCACGGAGAAAGGACGAACTTTCGATCGTAAATGGGTGTTTACTTTTGGCCGAGAGAATTGTCATACCCAAAGAACTTCGCCAAAGAGTCCTTCAGCAATTTCATCGGACACATCCTGGAATTAACAGAATGAAAAGCATTGCTCGGAGTTTTGTCTACTGGCCAAACATTGATTCGGAACTCGAGCAACTAGTAAAGTCATGTCCCAGATGCGCGCTTGCTAGTAAGGCACCGAGAAAAGCTGACTTAGCTTCCTGGCCGTTGGCAACAAAACCGTGGGAACGCGTGCACGCTGATTTCTTTGGTCCCCTAAACGGTCAGCAGTACCTAATAGTTGTTGATTCCTATAGTAAATGGCCTGAGGTCTTCTGTATGGAGCGTGCGACAAGTGGTGCAACAATTAACATTTTGAGGAGACTTTTCAGTCAACACGGCATACCAGAAACCTTTGTCACTGACAATGGTTCTCAGTTCACTTCTTCCCAATTTGCCGAATACTGCGCACAGCATGGTAACAAGCATCTACGGTCGCCACCGTTTCACCCTCAGTCAAATGGACACGCAGAGCGCTTCGTCGACACGTTTAAGCGATCGCTACTAAAGATGCGGGGGGAAGGAACCACACAGGAGATACTTGATACATTTTTGCTCGTGTACAGATCAACTTCAAATCCCCAAGTACCAAACCAGTTGTCGCCGGCAGAAGCACTAATGGGAAGAAAACTCCGTACTGTGAATTCCCTGCTAACTCCGAGGTGTACTAATGAGCAAGAAAGGAACGTTCGGATGGAGCAGTACTACAACGAGCAACACAGAACTCAAGCACGCCGCTTTTACCCCGGACAACGTGTCTTAGTATGAGACTATCGCGCGGGAAACCCGCAATGGGTGGTAGGATCGATACGGAGAAATATTGGACAGGTGCTATATGAGGTTAATGTGGGTAATTTGATTTGGACCAGGCATTCCAATCAGCTGCGACCAACTAGCATCCCTGCGGGCACAAGCGCTCGGTTACTACCGTTAGATATTCTACTAGAGAGTTTCCACATGCCATCTAATACCCAAAGCAATTCCGATACATCCCGCACAGAAGTCTCAGAGGAACCGAAGGTCCAGTCCCGGCGCTGTACTGATCGACTACGGAGACCTGTCGTAAGAATGCAGTTGGATCCAAAAGTGAAGTCTTATGTCAACTTTTGCGGGGGAAGGTGTTAATGGGACGGAACCAGCCAATGAGAGCGTTTTACACTGAGGGCTATTGATTTGGCCATAAATTGAATGTACCGTTAGTTTGGACGTTAAAAAAATACTTGCCAGCCGTACGCCGGTCTCCTGCTTTGGGAAGTCGGGCTGATCAGAGTGCACGCTAGCAGCAGGTCATCGGTAGGTCAGCCGAAACCATAACATAAACTGCATCTTAAAGCAGCCGCTAGGTGGTAGTCGGTTTCGGAGGTATCGGCACCATTCAGTGAGCAGTTCAAAGCAGACTTGCATAAACTGCTCGGTAATCTTGTGCAAAAATGTCACCGTGCCCACTAGATTCAGGACAGCAAACAAAGCGTCCATATTGAACCTTGTGCACACGAATGAAGAGCTCATGGGTGACGAGTTATTGATGGATAGTCCATTAGGTCTCAGTGACTATGTAGTGATAACATTCGACAATGTGTTATGCAGAATATCCAAATGAACACTCGGGACTAACTCATACAATCACACGCTACCACGTACTGTAAGAATTTGTCGACGCACCCTGTTTGGGAATCCTCAAACAACACGCCCCTTGACAGCGTTTAGACAGAGTTCGTTGAAAAACTCAGCGACATCGTCAACAGAGCGTCAGAGACCAAGCCACTACGTCACACAAAGATACCTTTGCTTCTAAGGAGCAGGACACGAAAATGCATGGCGATAAGGGATGCAGCATGTCGTGCCTACAAGGTTAACTCCGACTCAGAGACTTCAGACAGTTTCCTGACCCATCGCAACCATTGCACTATACTTGTCCGTGAGGACAAAGTAACTTATTAACAGTGTCTACTTAAAATTCCATGGATAACAACAAACTGCTGTATAAGCATGTCAACAAACTTCTTAAGGTAAAGCATGGCATCGCTCTAATTTTCACGACAGGCGGTACAGCACAAATTGCCGAAGAAGCAGCTAATGCCCTGCGGCTACAATACGTCCCAATTTTCGAACTAGCAGCCACTCCCTGTCCCATAAGGTCATGTGCATTCCAGACTCCACTGTTTACAAACGTAATATTCAACTCCCCAACTGTGCTAAGGAAGTTACTCTCACTGCGCGAACATAGCTCTCCGGGAGCCGACAACATCCGCCAGAAAGCACTGAAGGCTGCGACCACCAAGCTAGCTGAAACATCGTCACAGTTCTTCCAATTGTACGATGAAGAACAACAACTCCCCACTGTATGGAAGCGTGGCATTGTCACCCCAATTTTTATAGGCGGAAGCCGTTAAGAGCCTGCAAACTATCGCCCAGTGACTCACCTCACTCTGCTCGCGAAGATGTGGGAAGCAGTCGTCGCTGAGGCTTTAGTGGACTACCTGGAAAACGCACCATCTTGGCACCGGAGAAGCATGGCTTCCGTAAACACGGGTCATGCACCACTAACCTGCGGATTACACGAGGTAGTTGGGCGTAAGTGGCGGATAATGGGGTCGGTGTTGACGGCATCTATTCGGACTTATTCAAAGCTTTCGACCACCTGGATCACCGCAACCTACTTCATTGGCTACGGAGCTACGGAATCTGAGATCCTTTTCTTGGTTGGATTGGCAACTTTCTTCTCCAACGGAAGCTTCAAGTATGCGTTATGAAATCACTCTCTAACCCGATTGAGGTAGAATATGGTGTCCCACCAGACTCAGTGCTGGGACCGCGCTTATTCCTGGTGTTTATAAACTACCTGGCAAGTTATCTCTTCAAATTTCCTGCATTTCGCCAATGACGTCAAGATTTGGTGGACGATTAATAACAATGGAAAGCACGATCTACTTCAACATGACCAAGTTTGCATATATGAATATTCAAATAGGAACCTGCTTCAGTTGAACATATCTAAATACAAGGTGATTTATCTGCGTCAGCAGTTGGTGGGAGTTTACACACTTGGAGACCACACCTTGGAGAAGGTCTCTCAGAAGCGTGACCTGGGTGTATTGGTGCAGGAAGATCTTGGGTGTTTAAAACAAGCAGAGAAGGCAACGCGGACGGCAATCAACACTTCGACCTTCTCTGCAGAGTCTTTGGTCGGTTTCAACCTTTAACCTTTCCCCAAATGCTTAACACCTAAGTGTGACCGCACGTAGAATATGCTTTTCAGGCGCGGCAGCCGTGGCAGAAACAGGATCTCGTTGCCCTCGAGACTGCTCAGCGAAGAGCAACCAAGAACGTCAGGGGCCTCTTTCATCTGCCCTATCAGCTTAGACTGAAATCTCTAAGCATGTACAGCAGTCGATATCGGTTTTTGCGGGGGGTATAATACTGATGTACCAGATACTGAAGAACCCAAAGCACATTTGCCGTCCGCTGCTGGAATTGAACCACAACACTAACCTGAAGTCATTCTCCGAAACTAACAATACAGTACAGCCGAATTGAATACCATAGAAATTTCTTTTCCCTCCGCGTGTGTCAACCTTGAAATGCCCTCCCTAATGATGTCGTCTCTGCTCCCAATCTGACGATATTTGAAAAACGACTCAACAGTGCGTTGTCTCATTTGTAATTCATTTTATCGTTGTTAGCCAAGATTTACAAAACGCACTCAAATAGTGTCTTACCAAACTCCCAACTAATTGGTTTATGGATTTGGACTTTTAATATGAGAACATCCCCACTATTATACATAAGTCTATAGTGAGTCCACCAAAACGCTTTTCACTTTATCATGCAAGTTACTTTTCACAATAATTTCCATCCCACGGGACTTGTGAACCATTGCTTTTTTATCCCTAATGCACTATTGTTCCATTGTTCCATCTTCCACAACCGTGCAGCTTACTGCTTGCACACCGAACAGTGGTTGACAGTTCGGGTCGCGAATTCCCTTGCCAGTGCGGTGAGTCCACACATGTTATATAGCAGTGAGATTGCATTTCATGATGGTTAGCTATCGTCTCCCTTGGTCGGGTAGTGCTGTAGACCACTAGCTGTCAGGTGTTTACTTCTCTGAACTGGACCGAGGAAATGCGCACACTTTATGAGCTCCAATAGGGAGAAGTGTTCGTCTGGTGTTTCTCCGGATCGGTAATCGATTGTTGTGGTTTGTATCTAACTGCGATGGGTTAAATAATATGGTAGTTGTTGCCATTAAGCAAAAATTAAACGACTACCTGCAATGGATTCATATTAGTTAAGGTCCAGCACATAAAATCGGTAGGACCACGGTTGACGTAGGGAGCTTTCAACAGCAAGCTGAAATGTGGGGTAGTTTGGTGAACGCCGCTCTATACAAACCGTTTGTGATCGGTGGTCGAGACCGATGACACCTGGCAATAAATGAAGTTACCAGTGAGCCTACTTAGCCAATTTTATGATGGAACTTTTGCCTCTAGGTACAAGCCAGCCAAGGGTGATAGATAACTGTTTTTAAGTATATAGAAATACTGTACAGCCACGAATCCCTGCACAACAGTGTTCTAAGTGCATGTGATCCGAAACACAATTCATGCGGTTACATGATTCCACTTTAACTTCATATATTCGCTGCTCCCCCTTCTCTTGTGCGAGTTTGCTGCAGATTTTGCTGGTCACGTGCGGCACTCCACCGCGTGATTCATGGGTTCACCGCAAGGACTGTAACCCAACTTTGATGTAATTGACATCATTCTTAATTGGCGGTGTGATATACCAATCTTACAATATCTAGTTTTGGTTTGGTTGAGGATTTCTTCACGTCTGTACATGCCAGTACGTCAGCAACTTCTTCTTTTTATTGAGTACGAGATTCAGGACGCTCTGCGATGTGCAGTTATTAGTAACTAAGTATACTTCCCATAAAAACGTTTCGCTTTTAAGTGAGCTGAATGAACGAATGAATTATATGGAGCACCTGATATCAGCTGCCTTTTCCTGTTACGAAAGAAATAAGCTACCCAAGTACACTTTCGACTAAATGTGCATAGAATTCGAAAGTCCTTCACCGCTTTTTCGATTATTTTGCTTCTATAAGCACCTCTGAAGTGCGTTAATGGTTAAAAAGCAGCCGAAGTATTCAGCTAGATGCATTTGAAGTGAGCAGAATGTTCATTCGTACAGTCAAACATGGTACATTCTTTACTCCATCAATTATACTGTGGCTGAGGCTAGGAAAGACACCTGACGACTGTAATGATCTTCAATATTTCGAGGACATCCAAGAGAAGGCCATTAATTATCCTGATGTGTAAGGTCGCTCATAAGTAGAGGGGCATTGTAAAGTAAGCAGAAATCGTCGAAGCAGCCCCACATGCTCAGAAAGTACTAGATGGCTGTTTTATCCTGTGGAGTCACGTCGGCGGGACGCATCTATTGGATCTATCAGAATTCAAAAGCATGACCGTCAGGAACTTGCATTGTCGAACAGTAGCTTAGGCCACTGAGCCACGGTGTACAGCGTCAGCGTTCATAGTTTACAAGCTAACTACGATAAAACGCATCATATCCTCCACTGCTCATCGATTCGAAATATTTCCATGCCGTTGGAAAGCATCGTGCTATCTTAGTTTTCCATGATAACCATGCTTAAAACGCGCATGGGATTGACGTACTTGTTACCGGTGTGCAGCGGATACGCGTCCTTTTTTTGCAAATTGAGCCATTAGCAAAGGCCATGGAGCTTACCGAGTATAACTGAACATCAGGACCTGGATATGGATTCCATGTTGTTCTTCCCTTTGAGCAGTTTTTTGTAACATATCCTTCACCAGAGGAGGCAGAATCATCAGAATAATATTCAAGGATATGTTCAAGTATTGACACCGACGTTTGACGTAGCTCTGATGAGATGTCTTTATCTATGGACGACTTGCTCAGTAAGGATTACTGTCATATTGCTTCCGCTAGCTCGTAAGCTGCTAATTAAAATCGTCCTTGACATTTATTCCTCATGTTTCACATATTTGCTTGTTTAGCAATCGTTGAACGAATCCAGGTTCTTGCTTCTGTTTAACTGACTCGAATGGGCTTGCTTGATCCATTTCCATGATAGTTAACACACTGTTCATTAAGAACAGATTGCTCATACCTTCGTTTATCATATTCAATTAGTTCCAGTTTCATTGGAAAAATAACGCAACATTCTCTGGAATCTATCATGTTTTGAAGAAGTGCGGCCAACTGCCAACCACTGGATAGTGAGGAAGAGCTTAGTTGACGTTGACACACAACGACTGGTTTCGTCCTCGTTGGACTGATCAGATACGGATGGCCTGAGTTGGGAGTGGAACTCGGGGCCTAATGGTTAACAGCTGATACCTTGCTCACCAGGTCACCGAGATCCGTGAGCAGCGCTTGGGTGATGACTGTGTGCGGCGGAAAGTACTAACGCATCTTTAGCAGGACTTACAAGTGCTCTCACTGAATAGACACCAGATTAATGCTGTAAATCGCAACTCAACGAGCATATTCCATTAAACATTTGCGAATACTCCTTTAAGTGCATATTTTATCAAGTTGACCGTGCGGACAACTTTGCGGGGGAGGATCATTGCGATAGACAATGAAAGGGTAACAATAGTTGATCAACATTTTGACCATTTACGTAGGGTACTTGTTAGTTTTCCCCAAACAGGGAAAACTAACGTGGGGTCCCGCGCTGGTATGCCTGAGCTTCTCATGATATATCAATGGTTAACATGGAAGACCTGATGGAAACCGTTAAGATTATAGAGGGTCTTGGTGGCATTAAGCCTACCCATCACTTGTAACTAGCTACGCTGTACCACTTGCAGGGACACCAACTGAACCTCATGAAGCAGAGGTGAAGACTACATATTCGGGCGAACTTTTACACTAACCACGTACTACGTATTTGGAATTTATTTCCCCTGCACTAGTAGAATGTAATACTATAGAAGCCTTTTAAAAATGCCTAGAAATGATTTGGACCACTTTGTTTCCTGATGTCTATTCTACGCAAAGATCGACGAAGTAGAGGAGGAGGAGTAGTACTTCATTATCGCAGCGAACCACACAATGATCTCATCGATGACCCAGAGGTTCCGATTGTCGATGCGTTTTTGTGTCGTCTGCCACTTAGCCGTGGGGACGCATGTTTGTTGCGTGTGGTGCATCGTCCTCCGTCGGCTACTTTGGAAATGGACAACCGCCTAGCTTCCACAATGAAGACCATTCTCTCGCAGTCGTACAGCCACCTCCTGGTTGGCGACTTCAATATTCATACCATAGAAACCCCAACCTGTATCAACGAACACTTAAAAATGGAAGAACAGGAGATAATCAGTGGGCTACCACTCTACAGTCACATCACATCTCCCACAAGATTCAGGACGGGAAATAAACCCGGTGTCCTGGATCTCGTATTCATCAATGAGGAGCTTATGATCGAAACGGTATCGATAGAGAGTCCTTTAAGCCGTAGCGACCATGCAACCCTCATGTTCAAGTACATCTGTTATGCAGAGTATTCATCAGAAAACACTGAGGGTTGTCGGCAATTTACGGTGCTCTAATCAAACTTATTGTCAGGGAGAAAGTAAGAATTGCCTTGGAAATTCAGTATTTTAGCGATTAATCGATTATTAACGATTATCGCATCGATTTCGAACCTTCCGGAATGCTCTTCTTCTGCACATGCTTAAAAGCCACCTGACACCTCGGCAAAAGACATAGGGAACCACTAACCTTGGCAGCTGACCTTCCAATTCTAGAAGTCGAAGGTCAGTAGAGTCCTATAATTACAGTCAAGGTCCGCAGTCGTTGTACAGTGTTCGTTGACGGCGATTAATACGTTATTTTGGCAAGGTCATTGGCGTTTTGCTTTTTCCTTCGTTTGGGCTGGGAGTTTTGTGGAGCAGTAAATTGTTATTTTTGGAGTTGCGTCGTGAGAAGACTATAACAAATGGTGACGGCTAAAATTGGGAACGTGATGAATTTTTCTGCCAAACAATTTCAAAAGCTGCTTTTACAACAGCAAGCTCAAATGGAGGCACAAATGAAAATGACTGAAAATCTGACGCAATGTTTGAGTTTGCATACAACAGGAGCAGCGGCGGCGGACACGCAGGCGAGTACTGTTGATCTTCTCACGAACGCCATCACTGAATTCAATTATGATGCGGATTCTGGATGCACCTTTGAAGCTTGGTTCAAGCGTTTGGAAGACATGTTTCAGACGGACTTCATTCGTCAGGACGACTCGTGGAAGGTGCGATTGCTACTCCGCAAGCTTGGAATCAGTGAACATTCAAGGTTTATTGAGCACATTTTGCCCAAACAGCCGAAGTATCTGACTTTTGACGAAGCAGTGTCGCCGTTGAAGGTAATTGTTGGTGAGTCGGTATCTTTGTTTAGTATTCGCTATCAATGCCTGAAGATTGTCAAACGGGAAGCTGACGACTTTGGGGCCCTAGCAGACATCATTAACCGTGAGTGTGAACGTTTCAAACTACGCTCTTTAACGGACGATCAGTTTAAGTGTCTTATTTTCGTCAGTGCTCTGCAATCGCCCAGTGATGCTGAGATTCGCACGCGGCTTTTAGCTAAGCTGGAGCAGGATCCTGATCTGACACTGAAGGCCCTCGTAAGCGAATGCAAACGACTGCTCACTCTAAAAATGACACTGCCATGGTCGAAAGCAATGGTCTCGCACCACCAGCTACCGTGCAGCTCATGAAAAAGGCCAGGACCGCCACAGCAAGCTAACCCTTCAAGAGGCCTATGAACAAACCGCCCACAGCATGCTGGTTTTGCGGCGAATGGCATTTCACTCGCTTTTGTCCTTTCAAACATCATATTTGTCAAAAGTGTCATAAGCGTGGGCATAAATAGGAATGCTGCAGTCAAGTCCGGTCGAAGAAAGTGAAGCCTTATGGAAGGGATAATTTTAGAGGGGACGGCGCTGAGTCTCTGTCCATAGTTGCCGCATTCCAAAGCGAATGTAAACCAAGACGACGATTCATCACTGTATTAATCAATGATATCCCAACGAAACTGCAATTTGACACGGCCTCAGACATCACAATCATTTCCAGGCGCACATGGAATCACATAAAGAGGCCGAAGATGGTCGACTCCCAGAAAGTTGCACATAATGCATCCGGCGGTGTGTTAAAGTTAGTCGGCGAACTCAATTGCAAGCTTGCTTTCCAAGGTGTGGAAAAGTCGGGAACATGCTACATTTCAGACCGGCCGAATTTGAATCTTCTTGGCCTCGACTGGATTGAAAAGTTGAATCTCCTCGATGTTCCCTTGAATCAAATCTGCAACCGAGTTCGAGCAAGCCCAGACCCATCATCAAAGTCCGTTGAAGACATGACACGTACCCTGAAGCGCAAATTTGCTTCTGTCTTTCAGGATGCCTTGGGCCACTGTACGAAATTCAAGTCAACATTGAATTTGCGACCAGGTGCTAAACCAGTGTTCAAGGCTAAAAGACCGGTACCATATGCAGCCATGTCAACCGTTGAGCAAGAGCTCGATCGACTGGAACGTGCGGGAGTCATCACAGCCGTCAACTACGCATCATGGGCCGCACCTATTATCGCAGTGAAGAAAGCAAATGGCATGGTACGCGTTTGCGCTGACTTTTCAACTGGCCTCAACGCCGCGCTGGACGACCACCAGTACCCATTACCAGTACCGGAGGATATCTTTGCAAAGTTGAATGGTGGTAAGTACTTTGCTAAGCTTGATCTATCCGATGCCTATCTGCAAGTGGATGTTGACGATGTCTCGATGGAGTTGTTGACGATCAACACTCATCGTGGGCTATTCCAATACAACCGCTTGCCATTTGGTGTGAAAACGACTCCAGCCATCTTCCAACAGTTGATGGACACCATGCTAGCGGGTGTTTCTGGAACAGCTGCATATCTGGACGATATCATAGTGATGGGTCGAACACCAGAAGAACTGCTTAAAAGCTTGGATGAAGTGCGTGGTTGCATACAGTCGTACGATTTCCGGATCCGTGAGGATAAATGCACATTTTTCACGCCGCTCATCAAATACTTCGGTTTTATCCTCTAGAAGGATGGACGTCAACCAGACACGGAAAATATAGAAGCCATTAGAAAAATGCCTCCGCCAACAGATCTACAGTCCTTGCGTTCCTTTTGTGGGCTCATCAGCCACTACAGCGCATTCTTGCCTGAGATGCACCGCCTGCGTGCCCCGTTAAACAAGCTATTAGCCAAAGGCCAAACATGGAACTGGACATCCGAATGCCAGAATGCCTTCGAACGCGTCAAGTCACTGTTGTCCTCAAACTTGCTTTTGACTCATTTCGATCCCTCCAAAGAGATTGTCTTGGCAACAGATGCATCAAGCCATGGGATTGGTGCGGTAATATCACACACCTACGCCGATGGATCTCAGAAGGCAATCGCCCATGCCGCCAGAACACTTACGAAGGCCGAGAAGAATTACAGCCAGATTGAGAAAGAAGCATTGGCCATAGTGTACGCAGTCAAGAAATTCCACAAAATGCTATACGGCCGCCGCTTCAAGCTTCTGACAGATCACAAGCCCTTGCTGGCTATCTTTGGTTCGAAAAAGGGCATCCCGGCCTACACCGCCAACCGGCTACAACGTTGGGCTCTTACCTTAATGGGGTATGATTTCGAGATCCAATACCAGTCGACTGTTTCCATTGGCCAAGCAGATGCACTGTCACGCCTAATTGATGCCCGCCAGCAAGAACATGAGGACACAATCATTGCCTCGGTCGAAATCGAACCTGACGTCAACTTCCTGGTAACTGATGCATTGCACGGTCTACCAGTTACCGCAGAAGCTGTACGAACCGAAACGCTTAGGGACCCAATACTCAAGAAAGTTACACAGTTTCACAAAACAAGTTGGCCACATTCATGTCCATCTGCTGAATTGCAACAGTACTTTCAGAGGAGACACTCACTCTCTATTGTAAACGACTGCATACTGTTTTCGGAAGAGTGGTCATCCCCAAGGCACTTCAGGAGCGCCTTATTCGGCAGTTCCACGCCGGGCATCCTGGAATCAACCGGATGAAGGCGCTTGCCCGCAGTTATGTATACTGGCCGTCCATGGACAAACAGTTATAAGAAATAGCTAAACGCTGTCAAAGGTGTGCCAAAGTCTTGAAAGCGCCACAAAAAGCAGAACTCTGTTCATGGCCAATAGTTACTAAGCCATGATGCCGCATCCATGTCGACTTTGCGGGACCGATCAACGGCAGAAGCTTTCTCATTATCGTCGATTCATAAAGCAAGTGGCCTGAAGTATTTCTTATGGAGAACACCATCACCAATGCCACCATATCGAAACTGCGCCAAGCCTTTAGCAGATTCGGCTGTCCTGAGACAATTGTCACCGACAATGGCTCACAATTCTCTTCAGTAACGTTTACGGAGTTTTGCAAGCAATGCGCCGTCCAGCACGTTCGCTCGCCGCCGTTTAACCCACAGTCGAATGGCCAAGCAGAAAGGTTTGTCGATACATTCAAGCGAGCTCTCCACAAATCAAAAGGGGAGGGACGTATAGAGGAGGTGGTTGACCGGTTCCTTTTCCTCTAC
>CALYDF020007657.1:0-12296 GCA_944474145.2 Dicrocoelium dendriticum | reverse complement strand
TGTTCTCCGTTGTCAGACAGACCATTATCTCCTTTGCACCATACAAACAATAAGAAGAGGGAGAGAAGAGGGACTTACCTGAAAACCTTAATGCCCTAAGCAAACATTCAGGGTCAAGGCGCCTACACCTTGTGTAGACAACATACCGTCACAAACAGCTGGCTATCGTGCAAAGATAAGGCGGCATCGGTGAGGTAGCTTCCTAGCGGCTTTTACTGCCCGGCGTCATAATAAGCCATTATCCCGCAGACAACTCAGCACAAAACACACTTTAAACAGACAATCCGATTAGGAGACGGCAGCAGACGCACCACTGGTGTCGATTGCAAGCCATGTCCTGTAAAGTCGAGCCCAGCACAAGACAAGTCATATGGACTCCAGCCCGGAAGGCGAGACGGACCAATGGCACCCAGTTTGGCCGTCAGTGACTTCATTTCCCGCTGCCAACTTCTGTCCACCTCGAGCCTTGCGCCACTCTACACCTGGTAGACTGAACAAGGCCCTCTTAGGTAAGCGGTGACCAGCCATATGTAGCATGAGTCCGAGCTAACGCAACTTATTCAGTGCTATCTGTTGTTCTAGGGAGCTAGCATAATTATCACTACCTAGTTTTGGCCTACGCACATCATCGTTACGGACACGCTGGTGCCAACCGACACCAGCAATGCTTCGCAGACAACGATGATTAAAGACTTGAAGGCGCCTCAGATCTTCAGACCGAAGGAACCAAGTCTCAATACCATACAGCGGAACGGTCCTCACTGTGGCCTTGTATACACGGCCTTTCAGACGGAGGGAAATTCCCTTCTGTCGCCAAAGATGCCGCAGGTTCAAGAAGGCAGCTCTGGCCTTTGCAATGCGTGAGCTCACGTCAGTTTCTATGCGCCCATCGTTGCTAATGCAATTGCCAAGATAACTGAATCGATCAACCGCCTCGAGTTCCTCATTAGCAAACGTCAAGGGGTCATCAAGTGGCTGGTGGTCCTGCAGCAACACTTTGCACTTTGAAGGTGCGAAGTGCATACGAAATAATGGGACCACTAGATAGGCTGTTCAGGGTTGATTGTGCCGTCGCAACCTGGTCGAAAAGCAAGAAAACATCGTCTGCATAATCTAGATCAACTAAACTTTCACCACGCAGCACTTCAACACCTGCATCGTGAGATTCCGCAAGGGGACACTCCATGATAGAATCCACGACGAAATTGAACAAAAATGGGGAAATCGGACAACCCTGACGAACGTCACTTGTGGTCGTAAATCTATCCGATAAGACACCGTAGACCCTGAAGCGGCCTGTAGTGTTCGAGTATAGAGCACGAAGGATGTTCACATATTTCGTGGGAACACCTTTCCGCGCAAGAAATTCGAACAGAATCGATCGATCGACTGAATCGAACGCACTCTTGAAATCGAGGAACACAGCTATTGTCGGTCTGCGGTATGCGTGGCGCTGCTCTGGCACCTACTGCAAGGTGAATATATGGTCTATACAGCCACGTCCTGGGCGGAAACCGGCCTGCTCTTCCCTAATCCGAGATTCCCGTTCAGCAGTGAGGCGATGATCAATAATCGAGGCCAATAATTTTGTCACAACTGACGTTAGGCTAATACCTTTGTAGTTAGAACAGTTTGTGCGACTGCCCTTCTTGTAAATTGCCACTTTCGATTCGCTCCAGTTAGTCGGGACACTCACTTCCTTCTAGATATATTCGAATAGGGAGGCCAGTGTTTTGCAGAGGACCTCACCTCCATCCTTAAATAGTGCAGCTGAGAGGGAATCCGGGCCAGCGGCACGAAAACGTTTGAGGGCTGTGATCGCGTTTCGGACCTCGGCCTCCGTCCATGGCTCGTCCTGCATCACCTGAGTAGGAAGAGGTCCAGGAGCAGGGGGGCAGCTGAACTGATCTTGAAAGTGTTCCGCCCAACGAGCCATACGGCGCTCCTTATTGTGAAGCAGCGCATCCGCGCTGTCTCTGATGGTCTCACTGACGCGTGGTTTTCTGGGACCATGGGTGCGTATTACCTGGAAGAGCTTGCGGTATTTGCCTACTGCTTCTGCCTCCTCCATTTCTTGAGCCCGACTGGTCCACCAGGCTTCCTTGTCAGCACGTAGGCTCTGCTTTAGTTTTCGTCTAATAGCTCGTCTGGTCACATTGTGTTCAGAACCAGTCGGAAAGTGTCTTTTAGATACCAAAAGGTTCATCGACCTCTCGGATATCCAGTGACTGGTGCGGTGACGACTGGTAGTACCCCAAGCAGATGCTCCTGCGTCGTGCATGGCGGCCGAGATCCTATTCCACTGAAGCGCAGTGTCGTTAGGACAAGACAGCGAAAGTTCGGTATGCAGTGCGTCTTGATGGGCTTGCCTGACCGAGGGCTGAGACAATTTCTCAGTTGCCAATTGGAGGAGACGTTTGGTGCGCCTCCCGGTAAATTTAATGGAGAAATGACAGCGTACCGAGCCCCGATCAGAGTCAACGCAGGTACTTCATTACGAGCGGCAATCCAAGATGGAACCACACCACGTGTAACTTATGGCTATGTGGTCAATTTGGGTCCATCACTGGCCAGCTACAGGATTACGCCAAGTGGCACTTCGGCGTGCACTGTCTAAAAGCAGTGCTATTACGAAACAACTGGTGTTCCGCACACAGTTGCAGCAGACGCTCACCATTTTCACTTGGTTCGTAGTTGAGCCCATAATTACCACCCAGCTGAGCTTTTGAAGATTTCAGACGCCCTACACGTGCGTTCATATCTTCTGCAAGTACTATTACGTCTGAACTAGTAGCACTGCGTAGTAGCGCGTTCAGTTCGTGATAGAATGTGTCCTTGACAGCGTCAGAACTGCAGTCGGTGGGAACATAAACGGAAACCACAAACAAACAGCGTTTTGTTTTACTTCCTGAATCAACCTTAGCTGATGTCGTCAAACGAGCTGCACATAAACGGCTGTTCACCGGAATCCAAACAACTAATGATGGTTCAGCCTTGGAGCTTAGAATGATACCTACCCAGCTTGACCCGTGAGTGCTGCATCATCGTCTCCAGATGCGTGGAACCAATAACAAGAGGATAAGCCGGGTGCAGTCAATTCAATAACCGCGTTAGGGTCATTTATCATAGTTTCGGACACACAACACACATCAATACCCAGTGTGTCCAAAGTGCGTGCGAGTGCAGCCTGTTGACCTGTTTGTCTTAGAGTGCGAACGTTGAATGTCGCCATGGAAGCGGGATAGCGTGGCCTTATAAGGGACTTTTGCCGATAGGCGTCCGATAGGTGCTGTGGGATGGTGGCTGCAGATGGTTCTACTCTAGTGACATTTCGGTTGCTGTCAATTACGCTGGGAATTATAGAAGGTTAGTAATGGGGGTCGGGATGGGAGTAAGAGAAACGGGTGGAAAGTGAAGAAGGGAGACGCCAGTAGTAGCATGTTTTCGCTTATCCGCCCTGCTCTATACAGCAGATAAGGCGACCCTTGATAATCTGCGCGACGGCCGATGCAGCGCGAAGTTTATTTTTGAAGAAAAGGTCATGGTTGTGTGTGGGCTGAGATACTGCCAGGGTGCCCAGACTTAGACAGGAGGACGATTATGGTCCTCATCGAAACCTTTTGCTCAAAAGCCTGTCCGCAAGGCAGCGGGGAGGTGGCAATGATTTAGTTTTGCAGAAATGGACGCCATCGCATTTCAAACCCCCAACCTGGAGGACCAGGCGACTGAGTTTGTCTGACCTCTCACCATTGACCAACCTGGTAGGAGTAGCTCTCAAGGTGCCCGGAGGCATCACCGAGTATAGCTCGATGGGTCAATGAGGTACGAAAATCGTCGCACCACCTTAAGGTCCATTCTCTTTGCGATGGAGCTCAGGAGACAGTTTCTCGTAAGTCCTTACTCGGCTCAGGAGTCACAGCAGACAAACTTCTGAATGGAAAGGAGTTTTCCAGGCACTCCGTTCTCGGATATGTAGTGCCACAAGCTGACTTGATCAACTGTGTCGAAGGTGTCTTTCGGGTTAAGGAAAACCACTACAGTCTTTTCCGTATACATGTCTTTGCTCCAATACTAAAGGAAACGTTAGGTTCAATTTAGCTCATTTGAACAGTTATGATTCTGACACCGAAGAGTCTTAGATTCAGTTGACACGACTCACGTTGGCAGAATAGCAATATGTAAAAACTTTAAGAATTTAAGCTTGAACGCAGATGGAACACAAAGGGAATTTACTCAGGTGCATTAAACTACTTGGGATTGACTGAGAGCTAGTAGCTTGACGCAAGTAACCATGTTTAATTGCGAACACTGATGTGGATCATTTCGCGACCCCCATCAATGAAGACGGCACGCACCTCCTGGAGAAGAATAAATATGTGATCGACGCAACCACGACCGGGAAGGAGGTCAGCCTGGCTTTTAGTGACAGACTGTGAATAAAAAAAATAATAAATAATAATATATTAGTGACCCTTCTCTCACTAGGACCCTTTTTCATCAAAAAACGCCACTCGTGAGAAGTTTGAAGACATGGAAATAAGTCTAATACTTCGGTGGTTTCCGCGCGGGGTCCTTTGTATACAACACTAAAGTCACCAGTTTTAGGCAGTGCTGCAGTGTCCCTAGCAAAAACGGTATTAGCAGTTTTCCGATACGCAGTACCGACGCTTCGCTACCTCGAAATCACCAACAGTCGCACGTGGATTGCGAATACTGCGTATGTTGCCTGATCCTTACGCAGGCTCGAACACGTGCCCTCAGATTACCATAGAGGCTTGTGATCCTTTAGGCTACGGGCCGGCGGGTGTATGCGATTCTACTTATGGGTCTGCTGCTGGCGCTTTTGGCTCAATCGCCTTACCCACATGGCAATGGGGAGCAAGTCTAGCTCGGATGTGTCCCATTAGCAGCTACTTGGATCCGGTTACATAGTGTGTTTTTTGACCGCAATATGTTTTGCACATGCTACCAGGGCCAGCCCCAGGTAGGTTTTAACGGTTTGGCATCACTTTGACAATGGGCTGCCCGACTTGTGGCGGCCGGCACCAAACTAGTAAACACCGGGTGATGTTCTTCTGCGTCCGCAATAGTGTTTGGCATTTCGACTCCACATCAATCAGGCTATGATTTTACAGCCCCAGACTTGTTGTTTCCCATGGCTAGGATTTGAAGAAAGAAGTCTATCGGCCGATTTCCAGCTCCCGAAGAAGATGCTGGTATTGGGTCGGTGTGACCCCTATCCATAACTTTGAATGACTCTGATAGTAATTGGGAACTGCGGTCCGGCGTCGTAGTAGTAGTCTCAATAGTCTAGTAAATAGACATTGAGCCAACAAAAACCTTGGAGAGTAACGGATAAGTGGCAGAGTCACCGCGTCATGATCATCGTGGCAAACTAGTTGAAAGTAAGCAACACACTACAGCTACAGTGCCGCAAAAAGAAGTGTACTTTTTATTTTTCACATGCTGCGTCTTTTAATCTGTTTACTCATTATTCATTAAGTTTCTGAATCCAAGCAAGTATGTGCATTATATATATATATATATAAATATAAACATAGGGCTATCAAGTAAACCAAGAGAATAACAGGAACGTACAAGTTGACGAAATAGGACGAAACGCTTTTAGTTTGATTTTCACACTTTGCTCTTTCTTTTTTTGTCCTTTTCAATGTTCGAAGTGTTAAACATGTGAATGGATACAATCCTGAACACAACCCTTCCACTCATTTCGGTTGCTGGTCATATCTTCAAACATGTTAAGCCATTGACTCTCTTCATCCTTGGGTCCCCATCCTGGAAGATGTACGGGTCCAACGGCGGTTGGATGCGACGTCAACGATTTCATGGGCTGTCGTCAAATGAAAGGCTGACCACAACGCGGTCGCCTCCAGCCAAGTCTTCGATGAGCGTATAGAGCGCGATGCGGTAGACGCTCAGGTGCCATGCGTACGACGTTACTAAGACATCTTAACTGGCGCGGCAAATCCAGTTTGTTGAAGGGACTACTCGCATTCACTAATATGCGGTGTCGAACGTCATCACTGTGAACACGACGTTGCCACCAAACACGTGCGATCCTCCTTAAGCAACCGTTGTCGAAGGCAGAAATACGATGCATGTTATCCACGCGAACTGGCCAGAACTTGTTTCCATACAACAACTCTGAACGAACAGATGCGCTGTAAACACGGCCGTTTAGCGAGAATGAGACCTCGCGACGTCACAAGTATCTCAGATTAACAAATGCTGAACGGGATTTAACGATGCGAAGAAAAACTTCCTTGCTGATAGGGCTGTCAACAGAACCACATCTCCCAAGGTAGACGAAACTAGCTGCCTGTTCAAGTTGTGCACCTTCAAGAGTGAGCACGGGAGTAAGGGTAGGCCAATCCTAGAGCAGTCTTTTACACTTCGATGGGGCGAAGCTCATGCCATACTTAGATATTTACACCGCCAAACGATCCAGAATGAGTTGCATACCCTGGGGATCGTCACAAAGTAAGGCGATATCATCAGCATAATCTGTGTCGATCGCGCCCTCACCCGGTAGAAGCTCTAGTCCAAAATTTTGGAAACCTTTTAGAGCACTTAACAGAACGTCTTCGATTACGAAGTTGAAGAGGAATGGGGAAAGAGGGCATCCATATCGCACACCGCTATTGACAGTGAATTGCGAGGAAAGCTTGCCATATACCCTCACTGTGCCGGAAGTGTGATGGTAAAGTGCACGTAAGATGGCGGTATGCTTCTCTGGCATCCCGTTCCTTAGCAAGCAACGCCTTAAAGCAATTCGATCAATAGGGTCAAATGCACCACTTATGTCTAGGAATGCAACGATAGTGGGCCTGTGATAAGTGTGGCGACATTCGTGGAGTTGGCGGAGCGTGAAGATTTGATCCACGCATTCCCGGCCGGGACGGAAACCAGCTTGTTCTTCACGGTGGTATAAGTCACGTAGTGGGGGTAGTCTACGAGGCAGAATGGATGCCAATAACTTAGAGGCAACCGAAATAAAACTAATCCCGCGATGGTTTACACATGAAGTGCGAGCGCCTTTCTTGAAAATCGGGACAATAACTGATTCGCCTCAAGAGGAGTGCACTTTCTTTTCATGCCAGGATTTACGAACAACGAGGTCAGCTGGATACTGATCGCCACGCTCCGTACCTGAGCAGCTCCGGAGGAAATCCGTCTGAGCTGGCAGCCTTGACCCGCTTCAAGCGTCGAATCTAGTAGCAGACTCCTGCTCCTCTGGGTGGATTCAGTGGGACGGGCCAGGGTCACTGAAGACTGATAGCTCGCTTGGACAGAGGAATCAGTTAATCTGTTTACATCTATCTTGCGATGCTTCATTTTTCGCAACCCCTCAAAACACATGCAGATTTTCGCGCAGACCAGTGCATGGTCTGGGTCAACGAAAGTGGACCAAAATTACCTACAGTCCAGTACGCTGCCACGCTATCTGAAGCTTATTGTAATGTGATCAATCTGAGACTACGGTTGTGTTGGCGAAGATGGACGCCATGTTACGGAACGCTTCTTCGTACGCCTGAAGTTACTGCTCGAGGGAAACAGATGGTTGTCTTCACACAATGTGAGAAGCATCTCTCTGTTATCAAAGCGGTGCTCATCGAGCGCGTGTTAACCACCAAGGTGGCGTTCGTATGGTAGCAGGCGACCAACCCTTGCATTAAAATCCCGAGCAATGACAACATTAGACCTTTTAGCATTAGTCAAGAGCTGTTGTAGCTCCCGATAGAACTCGTCCCTGACCGTGCCACTACGACAGTCAGTTGGAGCGTACGTGGAGATCACAAACAAGTTGCGTCTCTTTTCGCGGCGCTTGTTGATTCTACATGAACCCCGAAGCGGAGTGCACATAGTCGGCTGTTAATCGGGAAGCAGTCCAGCAGTGCCGCCTCGGCCTTGCCACTTAATGCTATAACTGCACCAGTCAAACCTGCTGAAGCGGCTTCTGGATCTTCAGAAAGATGCAGGTGCTATCTGGCTACGTGGTCAGTGGGGGATGTCATTGTAAGTACAGGCTAAGGTCTTGCAATCGGGTTTCTGAATGACAGCAAACGTCGATATCCTGGGACCCTAGGGTGCGCGCTGGGCCGGCTTACTGTCCAATCTGCATGAGTGCCCGAACTTTGAAGCTCCCTAGACGGAATGATGATCAGGGTCCAATGAAAGCCATGGTTCGTGGCGCAATCGGAATCGCAGACATTTTTTAACACATGAATTGGTTAACAGAAACCAAGGATTGTTTGCAAACAAACAATTGGCGTGTGATAAAGTCTCGTGCATGTAAGAAGCAGAAACCGTAGCCGATGCGCACGTTGTAGAACAGTCCATGATTTTGTGATATGGCGTGATACTACCCGTTTGCCTATGCCGAAATAGGGCGTTGACTTATGGGACCCCAGCCCGAGCCTTAGGTTAAATAGCCTACGGGCAAAGCAGCGGGGCGAAATTGGGGAATCGCGCCCATCGGAAGTCGGTGACTGAATGTTCTATTAATACGTCTTGTTTGGGACATCGTTAAACAGACCCAGTGCTCCCCATGAAATCAGCACCATTGGTGGGATACAATGATTCACCCAGGGGGAACACTCAGCTGGAACGGGGTACACCCGAACCACTCAGCTAGCACGACGAAGGGATAATTCGGCAAACCAGCCCTCCGGCATATCTCTGTGGGTTGTGGAGGTTCGCAAACCATCGCGCCACGTTAAGATCCAATTTGGTCTCAGAAAGTGGGGGTTTAGATCATCCATATTCTGCTGTGCAATCACACGGTTTAGTCTGTACCATAATAGTGGTTCCAGCTTTTGTGCGCTAGCATCCTGATTGTTTTAATCTCTGAAGTCGGGAGGCCAGTTTTCCCAGCTCTCCATAATCTTCTATCTACTCTTGTATCCGATTAGACCAGGGGTGTCAAACTCAATTTCACGGCAGTTCAAATTCGAGGTCACACTTAAGGTAATGGGCCACAAGGCATGAACATTCCTTGAACAATGTAAAACGAAGTATTTTTAAACAGTACTATTAATTAATAACGACGCAAGTTGAAATAAAATCGAAATAAGTCGCACTAACTTTATCTCTTGTGTCAATTTCTTGGCAGCAAGTTCATTTATCTTTAGGGTAACGTTCTATGTAATGAAGATTCTCAGGATAGACTGCAAGTGTTCATCAGTGAGACGACTCCTATGTGACCTTTTGTTAATCCTTATCACAGAGGACAGCTGTTCACACAGATTTATGCTAGCAGACATACTCAACGTTCAAGACGCATGTAGGCGAAGCTGGGGCATGCTATCAGGAATGAACCGGGTGAACTGTGCGGGCCCAACTGTGTCGTATTTTGCCTTGAGTGCCGCATTACACTGCAGCTCTATGAGCTCCAGCTGCAAATGTACGGGTGCAGTTTCCAAGTCGATGGCAAATGGATTGCGGAACAGCTCGAAATTTTTTTTTCCATTTGTTGTAGTCACTAAAACCCAATGCGAACTTTAGCGCGAAGCGAGCTCAGTTTTTCAGCAAACTATGTATTTTAGAACATCATGGCGCTGATTTGGATCAACATTGCTTTACAACAAGAATGGTGAGATAGGTTACATTTTTGCATCTGTGTTTCCTATAAACGCAGCTTTTACTTGAAATGCCTTCACTGCATCTTGCATATCAGTGATCAGGTGGGTTCGTCCATGAAACTGCAGATTTAAGACATTTAGGTGAGTGGTAATGTCAGACAGAAACGCCAGCTCACATTTCCATTTTTCATCTCGCAAAACTGTACGTTCTTTTCCCTTGTTCTCCATGAACTGACAGATTGTCTGAATCAAGTGGCATACTCTCGTGAGAACTTTTCCACAACTTAGCCACCGTACCTCTGTATAATAACGTAGGTCCCTGAACCCTGAATCCGTTTCCTGCAAAAAAGATTGAAACAGGCGGTGATTAAGACCTTTGGCTCTGATAAAGTTGTCGGTTTGTGTAACAGTACTCATTACATGTTCCGTGTTCAAGACTTTACCACACAGCGATCCTTCGTATAAGATGTAGTGATATGTTATCAATTCACCAGCACAGATCTCCTGCATATTTAACCGCATCCTTCCAACTATAAAAATAAATAAAATAAATTTGTATATTTACCGACGGACGGTACACGGCCCCATAAGTGGGAGCTATCATTTGTATAGTGAATACGTTTCATAATATCAAATGAAAGTTTATTGATCGCATTTCGGATCATGATTACTTTTCGTTGAGTCCTAGACCCGCGCAACTCATATGTAAAATTTACGGATGTTTGTATTGTCAGGAGTAGATAATAAAGGAAGGGACTATTAGGCTGCAAAGACACAGGATTTGGTATGGTATGTAATGACATGTAGTGGGTAAGCTAGCTGTAAGCTATTATCAAATTTTTTTCATGCTAACTTCTGTCAATGTTTCTAGTGTTTGCTGTGAGTCAAATATCTTCAGAGCATTTGGTATAGTGAGGAAGGTCCGAAGGAGATTTCGAAAAGTGACATGGCTTGTACACATGCGTATCTGTAGCGGTAGTTTGTTCCACAGATAAGTGTATGTCACTAAGAAGAAATTCGACCGAATTTTATGACTTGAAAGGTTTGTGTGTATAAAGTAGCCGCCATTACGTGTGAGGTAGACTGCAATCATCCGTAGTTCAAGTGCGGTGCTATGTGCGTAAATTCGTTTGTTTATAATGTCGTAGAAGAGAACGAGGTTGTTCTTTAAGCGTCTCAGCCAAAGTGAATCCAGCTGGAGTTTTCGACAGCGATCATAATAAGTCAGGTTTGAGCAGCGTCCCATAAGCAGCTTGGTAAATGATCGTTGGACATTTTCTAGAGCCGTTCTGTCTTTCTTTCTCAATTGGCTGTGAACGATAGTACAATATTCCAGAGTCGGTCGTGCAATTGTCTTGAATGATTCAAGTCGTACTTCAGGTAGGGAGAAAGTCCTGGTGATATATCCGCATAGCTGCCTTTCTTTCGCAACCTGATAAAGAACATGTTCGGAGAAATTGAAAGAGTTGGAGTACCTAATTCCTAAGTCCCGAACTGAATCAGACGTTGGGATCACGTTTCCGGCAAGTATGATTGAGCCTTCTGGGATGCGGCATCTGTACCCAAGTACTTGGGATTTCACTGCGGAGAACTTCATTAATAAACGCTCACTAGCTATATTTAGTGCGGATAGGTCTTCACAGATGTTTACCAAACACATATGTAGTTGGTCTGGATGAAATGAGTAAACCAGTTTGACATCATCTGCAAACAGAAATGGATGTCCATGTTTGATCGGGTCACATATATTGTTTACATAGATTAAGAAAAGTGGCGGTCCGAGCACACTTCCCTGGAAGACACCGCTGGTTATTGGCTTCGGTGTAGAATGTTGCTGACCGAGTTTAACGACCTGAGTTCGACCGTTTAGGTATGAGTCGAACCAGTTAAGCAGCGGATTTCCAATTCCATATGACTCTAGAGCAGACAGCAGTGGCTGGTGTGGCACGCGGTCGAACGCCTTTTGCATGTCCAACTGAATTATAATAATTGCCATTCCTCTGTCAATCATAGTCGTGATGTGATCGAGAAATTGTAGCTGGCATGTAACGCAGGAGCGTTTTGAGAGAAAGCCGTGCTGTGAAGGGTTGATCAGATCCAGTCCTTTAAGATATTGGACGATGTTCTTCTTGACTATTCGCTCTAGGGCTTTGGAAGCAGCAGAGGTGTGATTTATTGGGCGGTAGCTTGACATTTGATTTCTCGGTCCACCCTTGTGCTTAGGCATTATAATGGATTGCTTCCATTGAGCTGGAAAGCAGCCGGTAGTGAGTGAAAGTGTGAAAATGTTGAGTAACAATAGTGCGAGGTTTTTTCGTCCAAGTTTTATAACAGTTGGGGAGATGCCATCTGGACCTGGATGAGTTGGTTTTATGGCTGCGATGGCACTTTGCACTTATTTCGCCACACATTGCCGGTGCTCCATCTGTTGTCAGTTCAACAAGTTTGTCCCAAGGCAGGTTCATGTCGGTTACACTTTGACATAGGTTGTCAAAAATGTATTTTCCTGTCGTCGTTCCATGCATGAATTTCATGTGCAATATTTCTTTTGTCACATGAAAAGTGGAGTCCACTCCGCGGATGAAGATGGCGAGGTGGACGGTGTCAGTCATGTCACTACTTTCATCGATAGCAAGGGAATACGCAACAAAGTCTTTGCCTTTTCCGATCCGCTATGTTTTGATATCAGTGGTC
>CALYDF020007656.1:0-12329 GCA_944474145.2 Dicrocoelium dendriticum | reverse complement strand
AGCTCTTCAGAGATTGAAGCAAATGGGACAGATCACGAAGTTAGAAGATGTCAAGATATAAATGCGAGAATACGGTGATACCATGGTTCTACGGTCACATCAAATTACACAAAATGGGGTACCGCTTAGCCGTATCGTGTCATTACCAGGGGCACCGAATTATAAACTGTCTATGGACTCTGCAAACGGTTAGAATACCTAATCGCAGACTCAGTGCATTCAATCGAATCGGTAGAGCAATTTCCTGGAGAACTTAAGTGAATAACAATGGAAGGAGACGAGACGATGGTATCCTTTGATGTTACAGCATTTTTCACCCTATCGACACGAAGCTGGCAAGCCAAACGATGATGAACCTACTTGAACAATAAGGGGCGGCAAATTTAAACAACAGAATTGGAATCATCCAAATGATGGAGTTGCTTGATTTCTGCCTCCCCACATACTTCATTTTCAATGGTCAAACGTACAAACAGGTAATGAGCACGCCAATAGGTTCACCAATCTCTGGACCTGTGGCCGAGGCAGGGATGCAAGCACTGGAACAAAAGCCACTACCGATGGTGAAGCCCAAACTTTGGGTACGTTAGGTGGACGATACTTTTGTCATCCACAAGCGTTCCAGACTACAAGTAAAACAGTATCTGATCAATAATATTTTCCCTGGCATCCATTTCACCAAAGAGAAGGCGAACAACGATCAGCTGCCAATCTAGGACGTGCTCGTGAAAAGATGTGCTTCCGAGCCATTGGAAACAACGATCTATCAAAAAGCGAAGCACACTGATCAGATCTTAAACTATCGCAGTAACCATCCGGCTAATTACAAACGCAGTTGCTTGAGGACACTTTTCAAACGGGCCCACACACATTGTAGCACGCTGCAGCTGCAGAAGGCGGAGGAAGACCACCTATTTAACATGTTCCATCGGAATTCGTACTCTACACGTTTTATTCTACTCTGTCTGACGTCGAAAAACCAAGCACGGCCAGCTTCCGCAAACGCAACGGAAAGGAAAACATTCGTCTTACCTTACATCAATGGGATGTCTGAGATGGCAGTGAGGCTTTTACCAGCTCACGGGATCAAGTTTGAACATGAGGCAACGGAAACTATTCAGAGTAAAGTTTCGGGGCAAAAGACTAACTGAGCAGAGAAGAAACACCAGGTGTGATCTGCAAAATTGTCTACAAAAATGATCAGAGGTATTGCGTGGGCTAGACAGGGAGGCAACTTGACATAAGACTGCATGAGCGCAGTCTGGCCATCCACCGCCATGATGAAAGATCACTAGTGTCAGTACATATGGATGCCGAAGGCCATCAGATCGATCTGGGAAGCGCCAAGATAGTTGGAAGAGCAAAGGACTGCAGAGTGCGTGAGTTCCTCGAGGCTTGGCATTCGAGCCAGAAGTCAATCGGCAAGCATCTAGAACTCCAAGGGGTCAACGAAACTCTGCAGGTGAGGTCAAAAATAAGTACCAGTTCGGCAGGACGTAGCTTTGGCCACTTGGCCGAACCATTCAAGTGTGTATATGGTTTGGTTGCCATGATTGCTTTGTGGTAGTTTCAGGTAAAGGAAATGAACTGTTTTTTCTGAGTTCAAACCTGTGTCTCGCCACTCATTTTGCGACTATCGAGGCTTTATGGGTGCGCTTTTGTGCTCAATTCCTTGTATTTGTGATATGTTATAGCTTCCCTCACCTAATGTGAGGTCCACTTATCCTAGCATTTTGTTTGAACTACGAGCTGGTCACTCTTTTAACAAAACACCTGATCGTAGCGTTAGCAAAACGGACAACTCTCGGTATGGCTTATGGGCGAAGTGTTACCAGTTATCCATTTCAACGGAATGATGTCCACCCGACACACCTTAGCTTTGTACGTCACCACTTCTGGGGTATCACGAATTAGCTGTATTTTTTGCTCTGCCTCCTCTGTTGTTAGCTCGATTGCCGATTTGCCGATTTAGCGATAGGTGTACATGACATCCCGTGATCTCATCCTCCATGGTTTTTCTAATCTGACTTTTTATACACAATGAGCTTTATCACAGGTGACATCCCACAACGCCCCCATGTGCTCAAGCTTGCATGAGATCTCGCCTCCGAGTATCCGAGACAAAATCACGCTGATTACCGATCGCTTCATTTGGCTTAATATACGCTCCGATGTTCAGTAGTGGGCTAATTACCGTAGTAATTGGCAAGTAAGTTTCACTGTCATACGGTTACCTACTCCGCGAGCTTTAATTTCCCAACACTCACTTCAAACAAGTTCAGCGTGCCATTATTAAACCCAACTTCCATCCAACGGTTTTGTCTAATTTTTCAAGAGTGTCAATCGGTTCCCACGTTGACTACATGTTGTGCCTTAACGATATGTCCGTCGAGACTGTAGCGTATGCGTTTACTTAAAAGTGGATTTTCCTCTTCGGCATGTCCGCCACCATCACTTGCAATAGAGGGTCTCAATTCAGCACGTTTCTTTTGGCGACCTGAACCGCTTGCTTATTTGTTTCCACCTACGAAAATCTCCCATCATCTGCCTTCAAATGGTATCGTTGAACGTTTTAATCGCCAACTTAAAACCGTTATTACCGCCTTACAGTAGAAAGCGCAATAATCACAGTGTCTATCTATCATCTTAATTGATATTCGTAGCATTATTAAAGAGGACATTGGTTGTTGTCCGGAAGAATTGATCTCCGGCATCCCGCTCAAACTACCTGGAGAAATAGTGCTCTACTCAATGGTGATTGGAAAAGTGGATCCGACCTCTTACCTCGCGCTAACGGTAACACTGAAAATCGGTTCTTCCAACGGCGCTTCCAGTCAGTCATCGGAGTCTACGGATTCGATCCGAATGCACAATTTACTTTCCATTCTCATACGAGTCAACCCTATCCGTAACCCCCTGAAATCTCCTCCCGAGGACCCCACTTCAATGTCATTGCTCGCAAGAAGTGTTGGTTCATGTTCAAGAGAAATGGTTACCAAGTAGTTGCAAGTATTGATCGTTTTAAGCCGACCTACGTCGAGACGCAACCACTGCAGCAACTCACAAAATTTCCGGCACCGAACAGTCCATTTCCCAAGTACGCCTCCTACACATTTCACACCAAAGCCACACATGACAGGAGCTGGAACGCTAACAACTGCGAAAGCTGCGAAAATGCAGTTGCTTTAACCTCCATACTAGAGATATAAGATAAGTTAAACACCACCATAGAGCAATTGCAGCCTAGACTCACACTCTACCGAGCGATTAGTCTAGCGTTTTGACAGTCCAGTTTTTTCACCTACACCATTCTGTTCTCATATCCGCGATTTCTTACGCACTTTGTTTTAAACCAACAAAAGCTCCACCACATCCTCGAGTTTCGATTCGCCTTCGGGTTCTCTCTACTTGTGTCGTATTGTCGCTGGTCACTTTGCCTCTCACAGTTATAGATTTTCCAATCTACTACGAAGAATTGGCGTATTAATTGGAATCGTGCATTCCAGCCTGGATTATTTATCTCAAAAACCGACCAACAGGGAACGTGTTGCGCCGAAGGTTAGATCAGATATTGCTACTTCACAAAATAGAAGCTATTTTATGTCGTTGGAGTTAAGCATGGCTTTTCTAAAACAGTGACATCATCTAATGCTTCCAATTGTGCAAACTGGAAAACTACGACCCATCTACACGGATTCACTTTCGTGTGTAGCGTACGCTTGCAATCGCATGCCGCGGCAGCTCAAGAGGGGCACGATTATCATCACTTACTGCTCTCAAAGAACCATGGAACCGTGCTATACTCTCATCGTTGCGGTGAGCACCTCATGGCCATTAGGAGTTCATGTAATGTGGAACAGATGAGATGCGGAGTCTAACAAGTTATAACGAAAATTCGCATAAAACAAGTGCACACGTGAAACAACTGCTTGGGTCGTAAACCCACGGTCAAGAACTGTAAGGGAAACTCAACACTTAGATCTGGCGTTATCAGAGACTGAAGCGTAAAAGCGGTCACACACACCCACGAAGGCCGGCATAGTGGACATGTTGTATTTGCAAAATGTTAATGCACCCGAAAAGTAGACAAAGATTTCAGCCAGTCTCGTTCGATTCCACCGACGACACTGCGTATTCGCATGCTGTCAGACAGATGTCATATTTCCACGAGGCATATTCACATGTTGCACTATAGGTTCCTCCAGAGCACGGATCGAACATGTCCCGCATCGACAAGCGACACTTTCGGTGACACCTCATAATTCTAGTGGCATGTCCGTGTTCGAGTGATGCGATCAGTGTTAAGAGGAACTAAATAGGGAAGAAAGAGTGGAATTGTTGACATGCTCATCTAGAATCGGATTGTGTTATGTAGTCCAAGGCGGAGACATGGTGGGGCACATCGCATGGACTTGTAAAACAACCAGCTGGAACAAACAATCCTCGCTTTGAGTGCATCTCGATAGTGGGATGATACTAATGATGAATACGACAATGGTCTTGATGAGAAACTGGTTCAAACAAGAGTCCTACGCGATTTTCTATGGGGAAGTACTGGTGGAGCTCCCATGCGTATAGCAAACACGAATTCCCAAAAGACGAGCGTCGCATCGCTTGAATGAACAGCGGTGAAATAATGTGATTCTGTCTTACAACAGCAAAAAAGGAAGAGGTTAATCCTTATTTCTCTGCATGATAGAGGATATCGATTCCACACCAAACGACAGCGCTTCTCCAGCACATTCCGGTCCGATGAAAATGAGGTTAATTACCACCGCTTGACTACAAACATGCCCTAGGCTAATGGCAGACACACAATGCACCATCAACAATGAAGTTGCCAGAAGATGAGCCACGGCCGGTGGCACCCGGATTCAGGACGCAAACGTACCGAGTGGAAGGGTACCTGCTGGTTTGAAGCTTATCAGCCTGTGGTGAATGTGCATGAATAAATTTGCGGTAGGTTGTTTAATTGCCTCAGGCAAGATACACAAAATTGGTTTTTTTAAACAGCTATATAATAACCAACCACTAAAGAAGTGCTTGTTGTAGGACAGAGATAACAACTTACCAATATGACAGTATAATGGGCTATCATTGGCACGAACAACTGCCTCGTCCGACGGTAAGCGGACCAGAAAAGCGTGACATTTTATACAAAATGAACAAACCAGAAATGGTGAATAGTATTCCCTTGAAGTTGCCGGGTTTCGGGTGTCGCCACATTTCTTTGCAATCGGGTCACACTGGTGATGCGAAGGAATCTATTCATAGAAAACTACCGCTTAATCTCTAGTCGCAAAGCATGATGTGTACTTAGACGACGAGAATATATGTATGAAATTCCGCGATTTTCCACACAACTGGACTAAGTGCAGACTCTTCAGTACATCGTGTCACGACCAGTAGAAATTTCAGTGAATAGTTTCCATGGTCACGCCATTCTGCTACCTTTAGTCTGGTTCATCTAGAGAAATAGTTCGGGTGATGTTTGTATACAGCAGAAGAGCCGACATCATTAGCAACAAAACTTACTAAACGTTTCGATCGATTGTTCGATCAGACATGGACCAACTGAAAACACAGCAATGAGGACCAACTGAACCTCCTATTCCAACCAACCATCAGTCCTTAGTCATTGATCTATGTATAGGTGAAACATGACGCGTATGATAAAAACCTTCCCAGTTTTATTGAGCCCATTTGCTACTGACCGCAGCCCATATGTTGCACGTGTCATAGGTATTTACAATACATTGAACGCCTCACCTAGCATTAGCATCATCAGAACCACTAACGATTATTAAATGCGGGACGATCAGTTTTAGGTCACAAATGAGGAACTGAGTCAGTTTCCTACGCAAAGGGTGAGTGCGTCCAACATTCTGGTCCCCTCGTGATAGTATCCTGAGTTATGTTTGAAGCTGATCAAGGATTCCTGAATTTCTCTAGGCCTGAAAGTGGTGGCTGCCGATGGTTGGCCATGAATTCCTGTCGCAAACCATCCTCATGAAATTTAAGATAACACAAACCAACGCATAGTATACGTGCTTTATCGAAAATGGGCAACATGAATGTCGATCAGGTTTGTGGGTTTCATTTACGTCCTTGGTAATGCAACCCGGTAGACCATCAAGTATGCAATCCGCCCGGAATGAGTGCATGCGTCGTTTTATTGCGCATATCTGACACCCACGCTGTACCGGAGCCAGGTATGAGGAAGAAGATGCTGGTACCATGCCTCATAGAATCGACAGGATCACAATTAAATAAGTGACCTGTGCTCATTGATACTCGCCCAGTAATTTGACACGTTACGTCATCATCATCATCCTCATCATCAACGTTATACACGTTAGGTAAAGGTGTAGAACACCTCAGCTACTGTGTCGCAATACAAAAATGAATGGAAGGAAAAACAAGCAACAGTTGAGCAAAGCTGAGCTACCAGTAACGGATGGGTAGCGTTTAGGAAATCTACCATCCAGCTACTATGCAGCAAAAAGTATAATTTATTATGCAGAAGTAGATTAAACTAAGAAATGAGATCGTCATCATCGTCATCATCATCAACAGCAGTACATCAGCCATTTTAACTGATGCTTCGCTGCCATACAACCATGAGGACCTATCAAATAAAGAATAAGAAGAGGGAGAGAAGGGGGATTTACCTGAAAACCTTAATGTCCTAAGCAAACATTCCGGGTCAAGGCGCCTACTCCTTGTGTAGACAACATACCGTCACAAACAGCTGGCTATCGTGCAAAGATCGTGGTTGGAGGGGAAGCTAAGAGAGATCGGGAAGGAGGAAGCTACTCACAGCACGAACGCCACTGAGGTCGACTTCTAGCCATGTCAGCATGTGTATCCAGCCAAACGTATTCATCGTCTTTCGGACCCCAACCAGGCCAACGAGGCCAGCTTCGAAGTGAGGGCCTTCACTGGTGTGGACCAAGTCATCGGTTGGCCACCTCTCCTCTTCGTCCATTCACACCCCCGGCGAGCAACCAACGCATGTCGCGGGAGTCGGTGTGCTGGTGTAGTACGTGGCCGAACCATCAAAGCCTGGTGCTGAGCTGTTCAGTTCCTTTTCTTGTGTCGTAACCATTGCTACGAACACGCTCGTTGCTCACTTGGTGTTCCCGCCAGCTGTGAGCCAAATTACGAAGGCACCGGTGGTCGAACATAACTAGCCTCTTCATGTCCATTGATCTAAAGAGCCAGGTTTCACAACCGTACAGTAGGGTTCAGCGTACCGCTGCGTTGTACCCTCTACCCTTCAGGGCGAGAGGGATGTCGCGCTCGCACCATAAGTAGCGAAGGTTAGCAAAAGCGCCTCGAGCTTTTGCTCTACCGTTCGTGATCTCATCTTCATTCCCACGGGCGTTGATACAACTTCCCAGGTAGTTGAATTTTTGAAAGACTTCTAACTGATCCCCACCAGGGGTCAGCGCAGGGGCAATTCAAGCCAATCCTAGAGGAAAGTTTTGCTCTTCGGTGGTGCGAGGGAAAGCCCAAAGTGACTGACAGCCAGTGCTAATCTGTCCAGTGCAGATTGTCACCTCTGGGAGCAGTCACAGATTGGGCAATGTCGTCAGCATGCTCCAAGTCAAGGAGTCGTTCTCCAAGGAGCAGATCCACATCTTCTAAGTTGCGTCCTGTGAACGCAGTCTTCATTTCTTCTTCAGTAGCAAAGTTGCAAAGGAAACGTGACAACGGGTATCTCAGTCTTAGACCGCTGGAGATATTGAAGGGAGGTGACAACTGGTCGTAAGCCCACACTCCGTCCGCACAACGCGCATTTGATGCTCGGATAATATTTACATATTTATCGGGCACACCTTTCCCGAGTAGACAGTCCCAAAGGGCACATCACTCAGCCGAATCGCATGTACTTTTGATATTGTGGCACACGAAAATGGTGAGCCGCAAATATGTGTGACGGCGCTGCAACAGCCGACGCAAAGTGAACCCTTGGCCGATGTATCCACGACCTCGAGGAAGTGCGGCTTGCTCTTCGCTCATCTGGCTTTCACGAGTGCCAGTCATCCTGTGGAGAAAGACGGATGCAAGTAATGTAGAGACACTTGAGATCAGTCCGATTCCTCTATCGCATTCCGATCTTGCGCCTCCCTTGAAATTGGGACTATGACAGAGCGGCTCCAGTAGGTTGTGACGGTTTCCTGCTCTCACAGTTTCACTAGCAACTAGTGCAAATAATCAACAAGAGCAGGCCCTCCGAATTCGAAGTGGGCTATAGGACGATCATCTGGTCCCACGACTTTATTTAACTTCAGTAGTCCGATTTCACCTGTGACTTGTGAACGAGAGGGCGGATCCAAAGGGCCAGCCCAGGGAGCACGGCGAGCAGTGGCAGGGCGAGAAATCTGACAAATTAGACCGATTAAATTGTCTTTCAAATTATTCAGCTCAAAGCTCCAATCGTTTTGACAAGTTGTGGATAGGCTGTCCACTCTCGTCACGTATCGTTTCACTAAGCCCAGATCTCCTGCTACCCGGTTCCCGTATCAGACGGAATAACCTACGATGGTTACCAAGGGCAGCGGTCATTTTTCCATCTTTGAATCACGATAAGACCACCAGGATTCGCGGTTTCTCTTTAGGCTAGCACGGAGTCTTATTCACAACTCTTTGAGAGTTTCTTTGTGTTCGCTTCTAGCCGAAATGGGCCGGCGAGGATCGATGAGTTCCAGAGGTTGCGAAGAGACCTGATGTCCATGTTAGCGATTAGACTTACCACTTGAGGATTTTCCTGCTGCTAGTAAGGTCTGGTGGATATGCGGCCAGTGAGCTTCGGTTGCATGTAGTGAGCGCTTACTAAACTCGCGTGACAGCGTACTTTGATTGGGTTTGCTTTCTACCAGCTACTGCTACTTCACTGCTATCAATCCCGCACTGAAGATGCCACCTCGAATGGTGGCGAAACGTCTGCAACCAAGTTGCCCAGCTCGGAGAACTCCACAACAACTGAACTTTGATAAGCATTCAGAGCAACTGCTGCTTTTTGCAAATGACGTCAAGATACGGCGGGCGATCATTAACAAGCCAGATCACTATCTACTCAAACATGACCTAGATAGCATTTGTGAATGGTCAAACAGGAACATGATTCAATCGGATATAGCTAAGTGCAAGGTGATCCATCTGCGTCACCAGCCGGTGAACTCTTACATGCATGGAGACCACTCCTTGGAGAAAGTCTCTCAGGAGCGTGACCTGGGTGTATGGGTACAAAAAGATTTCGGGTATTCAAAACAAACAGAGAAGGTGACGAGAACCGGCAATCAATACTTCGGCCTGCTACGCAGATACTTCGGTCGGTCTGAACCTTCAATCTTTCCCCAAATGCTTAACGTCTACGTGCGAACGCAAGTGGAATATGCTATTCAGGCGTGACACCTGTGGCAGAAACAGGATCCCGTTGCTCTCGAGACTCCTCGACGAAGCGAAACCAAGAACGTCAGGGGCCTCTTTCATCTGCCCTATCAGCTTAGACTGAAATCTCTAAGAATGTACATCAGTCGATATCGGCTTTTGAAGGGGATCTCAAAATGGTTCACAAGCGTCTGAAGAACTGAAGTCATCTTTGCAGTCCGCTGTTGGAATTGAACCACAACACTAATCTAAGAGGTCACCTTCTGAAACTGACAATTCAGTATAGCCAGCTTGAATGCCTTGGGAACGTTAAATTCTTGGAAGATACTTGGAACCGACCGAGTAGTCAGGATTTCAGAGAGGGTTGGAAACAATCGGTTGGTATAGTAGTTTGGTACCGTTTCACCCGTGATACAAAGGCTTCGTCAGACCAGGTGAATTAGTGTGCAATTGGATTTTTATAGGGATTATTATAGCGAACAGGGGCGATAACGGCGTTACCCGAGACTTGAGCCATGATGTCATTCCGATAACAATTCGTGATGTCACCTCAGGTAGTTTGATCACAGTGGGAATAGTCCAGGGGTTCCTTTGTGAGTCTTGACAGTGACGGATTAGCCCATAGTGTTGACAATGGGAGTCGGTTCGCACTTCCAATCTGATCAACACACCGATGCTCGTCAAGCTGGCCGGCCTAAAACCGCCCGCCATGCATTAGGGAATTTTACCCCCTCAATTCTATTCACGCAGTCATCAGATTTGGCAATTTCCACCGCCTCGGCAATCAACCGCTGGGCTGTTGATCGTATGCCCCTCCTAATGACCTCTACGTTTTCGAGGTCTATCTGGTGACCCGTGTCTAATGCATGCACAGCTACGGCCGAGTCTCTTACTATTGCCTGGTATTCAAACTCGTTTCTTGGTAGTCTTGAAATGCGCCTACTATGCTCCGAAATTCGTGTGCGTAATTCTCCTGCTGTTTGGCCTATGTACACATGTGAACAATCCATACATTTAATTTTATAGACACAGTTAGTCGTCCTATCCTTGGGAAGGGGGTCCTTCAGGTGTACCAGTGCCGAACGTAACGTTCGACCTCGCTGAAACATCACCCTTATATTTCCCTTGTTTGGCACCCTCCGAATTGCCTCCGAAGTGCCTTCCTTGTACGGGATTCCGACCGTCTCTATCCACTCGGCTGGGGGTCTTGACTGCCGGTGTAGCACTTTATGCAATTGGCGTTTGACTAGCGCCGTGGGTAACCACTTTCTAATAGTTTGCTTATTGCCTTTTTCCGCGCAGCCTTTTTTTCCTCCTCCATCGTGTACAAGGTTTGTGTCCTGTAGAACATTGATGAGGCTATCCCAATGTAAACCTGTTTCGGATGACCCGAAGTGTAATGGAGTACACCGTCAGTATCCGTTGGCTTGCGATATATTGTCGTCTTTAAATTTTCCCCGTTCTTGTGAACCAGGCGGTCAAGAAATGATATTGTACCGCTACAAGATTCCAACTCAATAGTAAGTTGTATTCTCTCATCAATGGAGTTTAAGTGATCAAGCAATTCGTCCTTCTTATCCCGTTTAACAAGTACAAAGGTGTCGTCTACAAAATGCCACCAAACTTTTGGTGAGTTAATGGTGTTTGTTAACGCCCGGTTCTCGAAGTCTTCCATATACAGGTTCGCCAGTACAGGGGATATTGGCGATCCCATGGCGAGACCTTGTTCTTGACTGTAAAGCTTCGACTGAAAAACGAAGTAAGACATGTTAAGACACACTATCATGCCCTCGATTATCTGGCTAACGGTTAGTTTCGTCCGATCATTCAGAGTAACGTCTTCATTTAGACGACGTCTCGCTATTCCTAGCGCCTCTTCTTTGGGCACATTTGTGAAAAGTGATGTCACATTGAAGCTGACCATCAACTCATCTGACTCAATTTTGAGACTCGCTATCTTTTGAGCGAAATAATAAGAGTTTTGCACAAATGTACTCGTTCGCCCTGTTAGAGGCTGCAATAGCCTTGCCAAATATCTAGCGAGTTCATGGGTCGGGGAGCCTATACCGTCGACTATGGGCCGTACGGGAACTTCTGGTTTGTGAACTTTCGGCCAACCATAAACCCTTGGGGGTAAAGTCGATTTTGGGTATAGACTGTAGCACTTACCTGTCCCTAAAGCGTCCTTCACGGTTCTTAAATAGTTACCAACCTCCGTTTTACTCTTGTTCACTACGGACGCCACGGTCTTATCAACAACTAGGCTATATGGACCCGTCTCCAAGTGTTGTCCCATTTTTTCCAAGTATTCTGACTTATTCATTATAACCAGGGATTTCCCTTTGTCAGCCTTTGAAAGTGCAATGCTGCGACCTTTCTTCAAGGAATTTAATGCGATACATTCAAGTCGCGGAATATTTGGCTCACTGGAGCTGGAACTTAATGATATTTACTAACTGTGCTCGAATATTCTCTGCATTCGTAGCGGGCACTTTTGTCACCGCACTGTCAATGCTTGGGATAACCTCTTCCATATATTTCTTAGATTTATTGATAGTAAATGTCAGACCTTTCTCCAACAATCTATATTCCGTTTCATTCAAAACCATAGCTGACATATTAACTACATTACAATAGGTACTAATAGACCCGGAACTGTCAGTAGGACCGGTAGCATTAGGATGCACAGACAGTAAACGCTCGAACTTACGCACCTGTCTTTTATTTGCATCCTGCCATTGTTTCAATTTGACATCTGAAGCCTTATTGAAAATTCGGTTGTAGTCGAGAAGCGTTATAGCGGTCTGTAGATCCAGGCTCAGCAGACTCGTTTCGATGCGGATCTCGCTTAAACGCTTGGTCACTAGGTAAATCCGCTGTTCCAGAAAGGCCTTGGAAGCATTAACTGCAATCATTGCAGTGGTGTACGTAAT
>CALYDF020007655.1:0-12330 GCA_944474145.2 Dicrocoelium dendriticum | reverse complement strand
AAGCAAGATGTCGATCACAAATTCCAAAATGACGGGCACAGCCGTAAATCACTGAGATCTCCGAAGATATCAAACGGAATTCCACGAAACTTTCACGGATTGATGAACACATGAAACTAAAAAGTTTGGTGCACAACTAACACAGCAACACACGTAAAATACAGTAATTCCAGAGAAAAAGCAGGATCCAGCACGTGGTAGAAGAAAATTCCGCGGCGTCCGTGGGTACAGCCTTGATAAGCAGAAACTGTGCTTGCGATCGTGCAATTTGTGCGTAAATTCGCATCCTCTTTCTTTCCTGAGACATAGAAGCACCCTTTTAAACCCGCCTGTCATCAAGGTCGTTTAGCGTTATTTGTGTTCGACGTTCTTCGGAACGTTTAACGTTTTGTTCTATGCATTTTATCTTCTGACCGGTCTGGGATTGCGATTACCTAGTACAGTATGCTGCAGCTCGAGTTCAACGATTTTGCTTCCAATGTCTGCGACCAGAAGGATTGAAGTCACTCGGAGTTTTGTTTGGGGGCTATCGGCGGCTAGGTGTTGGGCTCATATTAGTTTAGAAAATACTGAGCGATGCAAGTCAATTAGCCCGCCACTTCTTAGAGCTCAGCGCGAGCAACAACCTTGAAGCCACTCACATGAAACTGAATGAACAATACTTTAGTCTAAATCGTAGAAAACGTACTTTTCCATCCGGGTCTGTTTACCTTGGAAATCCATTCCGATCTCAGTTGCATGTGCCTCCACATCAGCGCTTTCAAAAAAAACGAGTGAACATTAAATAGGGAGCAGTAAATTTTATTACATGCGCAAATAATCTAGATATAATCAGGCTAATTAACGTCACCTGGATGTAAAGAAATCTATAAATATATACAAAAGTCAATGTGCGCCAACATGTTTTCAATTTTTCTTTATCAGCCTGATTATTGACGACAATTGACATCTGGTAAACTAATTTACCCCGATTTTACGACTCACTAATCTGTCTAATCCATGTGATTTTTATAAAAGTGTACTAACCGGTTGAAGAATGATCGACAACATATGTTCGCTAACATTGAGTTTTCGTCGCTGGAATTATAACCACCAGTGCGGCACTTAAATCTGTCTAGAGGAGTGAACCATCTGCCTCTTAGTTGCAATGAGTACTGCCGATAACATGTTGTTAGTTGGTTTTGCCCAACACTATCTTTCCCACAACCCACCTTACCAAATTTATTCCTCTCTCTGTTGACCAATGTGGAATTTATTTGGTCCACTTATCTAGCATTCGAATTTCCGGATCTATTACCAAATTAAAGGATATCTTAGGCAGGTGCTTTGTTACCTGCCAAAATCCATTGTTTCAATGTCTTGGCGGTGCGTAGTTACGGAAACTACCAGCATGAGGCCACAGTGAATCCATCCACAAGCGCACGGTTGAATGTTCCGGCACTCGAATATTTTTATCTAGGCAACATTGTGTTAACAATCTTGGCAACACAACGCCCAAGGTCTGCATTGGTGTTGTAGTGATCAATAACTGTCCGTTTCGCGACCTAGAGAGTGTGGTTTTGTTTTTCTTTGTTCATTTCCAGACAATGCACACTGAATCCGAGTGAGTACCAAGGTAGCAGGCACTGCAGCACCGTGTAACACACATACTCTGAAAATGGGTGTACATTAAAATGGACTGCTACAACAGGATATGCATAAAACAGCAGAAAACTTACTTCGGGGCCCGGCTGAGAATCGCTTTTCACAACAAGCCGTTGCTTACGAAACCATTGAAGGATAGACTACCGTCGTTGACCAGTTCAATGATCGTTTATCAGTACTCGTGCTCCTGTGGTGCACGATATGTGGGTCGCACGACAAGACGCCTATCTCAGAGGATTCTTGAACACATCCCGGCATGGTTTTACAAAGGCGAAACGAGATCTCCAGACAGCTTAATCATGTCGCACCTACTTGAATGTGGCCACACAGTTTCATAGAGTGACTTCAAAGTCATTTATTCACTACCTGAACACTACACCCAAGGATTCCGCAAACAGCTCTTATCCATCGCCCAGGCTATCTACATTCACCATCTGAAGCCGGAATTATGTATACAAAAACGATTCGTACGGCCGATACTAGTACCTTGGCCAACGGACACTGTTACTTAGTTATTTGGCTGTTGTTTTACCTACTAAATTACTTCGGACTACTCAGCTTTGCGTATGTATGTGTATTTAGTTTACTTGGTTTACCATCGCTATCTATATCTCAAGTTATCGATTTTGATCATTCAAAGAGTCCAGAAGTAAATCCCAGCCCGAGTTGACGCTTACCTCACTGTATCAGTGATTCGTAAACGTTTGGGTCCGATGAGAGTTACCGAAAAGAATTCTTCACCCGGAATTGGTTTCTGGTATTGATTCATATTAAAACAGCAGTTCTTGAAATTTGTTGAAAGGAGAAAATTCACTGAAGTACATTGTCAAACGTCTCACGGTTAATTAAATTATGAGTAAGCAAATCGGGACAACCAAAGGCTCCTGTACAGGCGCAGTTGGTTTTGTACTCATTTGACTGTCGCCATGGAGTTCACAGTGACAGGCAAATCCGGATACGGATGAGGCCAAATCAAAGTAGAAGATAACCATGAACATTCGTAAAAAGACCTAGGGAGACAGTGCCTGTCGTAATTGAGGATTCCAGATTCCAAGGTCTTGTAAGAGTTGGCACGGTTGGAAAATATAATGTTAACAGGTTTCGGACTTGAAATGGCCCCACATTGATTTGGATGCTTCACTGACCTAGAACTCAATCAGTGATCGATAGTCAAGGAGTGTTGAGTAATCACTAGAGAGCAGTACGCGCATTGTAGCAATAACGAGCGGCAGGGACACACAGCCTTTATTGCCAACTTACAACGGGTTTACAGGCTAGCAAGCAGGCGCGCACCACGCACCACACATTGTCCTTTCGCTCGGTGTCACATTGATGCCTCAAATTCAGCCAATCATAGAGATCGATGTTGCCCGATATACCCACCACGCTTCGCTTCCGTACATCCCAATGTGACCGGGCTAAATTGTTTCTAATGCCATGGACTTGCTTACTCTGAACTGCGTCCATCTCCCCGTGTTTATTCCTGGAGGCGTGGCCAAACGCGTATCTCTCCGGAAATTCGGGATGCCAGCCACTACGTCCCCACCTCTTCTGGATCTGGGCCTAAAATCGTTTTTCGCCCGTTGTCCACTTCCGGCTTGCTCCATAACCCTCCAGCTGCTTTGTGCGCTTTCGTCCGTAGTGTCCTGGTGAAGTTCTATCTTGCATAGTTTCGCGGTTTGTTCATTCCGCCTGTGGTTCCTGCCTTTTGTGCCACTATACAATGGTGCCATACATACGAAGTAATAAAAGGTAAGGAGAAACAATAGGATACAGAGGAAATCCTGTGAGGAGTAACATCGCGAATGTTTCATTAACGCGAAGGGATCACGTAAGACTAGCTTTCAGCGTTATGTATTTCCATAATGGGAAATTCTTGACAATTGTATTATGGATGTCAATAGTGATAATACGTTTATTACAACTTACGCGAAAAGCTGTGTCTGAAACGGCACAGATCAAATTGTGCAGTACTATCCTTGCGCTTGCATGGATGACATACACAGGTGGAATTTTGTGGTACCCGTTTTAGGCAGTGTATGGTTGAGGTCAAAGCCTAGTTTTGAAAACATTGGTGTTGAGATGCTTTTGGGCCTCGCTTGGAAAGGCTCATCATGGTTTTTCCCCCATGCGAACATGGTGATTATGACCTTGATATCAAGGTAACTGGTTTGTTTGCAACCTAATGATGTCAGATTATCACCTGACCTACGTGTGATTTGTAGTTTATTCCATAAATAGCTATATCTGACTAGGAAGAAATTTGAGCGAATGTTCTTTTATGTCCTCTGTATATTTAGTGTCATGGGTTTATTGTGAAAAGCTCAAAATAGGCAACATTGTAGTTCGTGTGTAGGCAGATCGAAATAGGTTCTTTTTTCTAGACGGACGTACCCAAAGCGTCTACTAATTTGGAATGCATTCAATGCACTACCGAACGCTTAGAGGAGACCTATTCTTAACTTACCTTAACTAGGAAGGTTGGTCCAGATGTATCTGAGCTATGCAGTCTTCGCTAGGTTGTCTGTTCTACGCGGTCGCTACTTGAAGCTGGACAAACCGCGGTCCGATCGGATTACGGCGGAAATCCGGCTGTCACCCCGAGTCTTCGAGAGCTCGAACATGCTCTCAGAAAGTGTTATCAGGGAATCTACGGTTAAGGGGTTTGAGCGGTAACTTGAGGTTCTTGGGTGGTAACACGAAACCTTTTCATTATCCTGAGTAACTTGCATCTTCGTGCTGCGATTTGATTGTCTCTACTTTTCATCACCCATTGGTCATATTTCCTTATTTCAAGTGCACTTTCTTATACTATTGCTTCGATTACGCTTCCTATCATTTGCTTACTTCACGTGACTACGACAGTAGGAATTGCTAGGGCAGCAAAGATGTGTATTAACTGGTTGGCTAGGGTGCGATACTGGTGTTCCGTTTTAGATCCATCAATAACTCTGAGCACTTCATCAATTCTTGGCTTAACGATCCACTCCAAATGGAACACTCACGAGATTCACCTATCGTTTCAGTCCCATCTGAATTTGAACTTGAGCTTGAGGTTTAAAAAGCAACATAGTTGCGCTTCAGTCGTCAAATCCAAAGTGGTTCGAGTTAAAATTGATTGCAACGATCTCATTGACGCACAGCGGATCGCTTACCAATCAGATATTTAGTAAATGACCTCTGCAATGAATCCAATTGGATTTGGACTTAGCTAACGATGCTCCGCGAATCAGACCCTAATAGCCGCAATGAGGATGTTGCCTAGCTTGGCAGTGAAACATCTGCAACAAAACTGCTCAGCTCAGAGAACACATGAACCAGCTCATTTACTTTGCGAGGGCATAATCACACAGTAGTTGAAGCTCAGAATAGAAACTCAGAGCAGCAAATTTGCCTTTTCGGACAAATGCAAGAATCCTCGCGAATAGAAGCATTTCCCAGAAATGTGCCATTAGTCATTTCGTGAGTTGAAGCAAGCAGTTGCTTCTTATACCTCAGCACCATAGATCCTTCTTGCATAAAATTAGTATTAAATAGAAATTAGTCACATCTAGGCTCAATCGGACAGCCGTCACACACCTGGAGAAGCGCCGTACTTGTGTTTCGTCCATGCAGAGAGAGAGAGTAGCCCGCCCAACAAGCGACGAGCTTATAAAACTTAAGCCACCAATTAACTTATAGCATTTAATCAATTTGGTCTGCGTACTTATTACGGAGGAGTACCAGGGGGAGTTGAATGGTATAGGTAGAAATTCGTCACAACTAGACTCATCCGGACAGCCGTCAAACTCCCAGAAAAGCACTGTACGCGCGTCTCATCCGTTCGGAAATCGTCAGCCCTACCAGGCTGATGCAATGCGTGATGCTGACGATTCCCAAACGGTTGAAACTGGTGCATAAGGACTGTCTGCTTGAGTCTGGATGTGCTGAATTTCTACTCCTTTGTAACGAGTATCATTTGTTATAGAATAGCCTGACTTGAAATCGATTTCCGCTGCTTCGCTCAGAAATTGGTGCCAATAGTAAGGTCCTGGGATCCATTCTCATGGTCAACGTTTTGGACTGAGCAAGCAAATTAATCATCATAGCTATGGACCAGGTGGACAGAATGACTTAATGCTTCAAAAGACATTCGCATTTTATTTTGAGATGAAATATTGTAATATAAATGCACAGTGGCACTTAGAAACTCAGCAGCGTGGATAGCGATTATTATCTATCTACAATGAGTCATATTTTACAAGGTGGTTCCATCAGAGCGGTCCCCGTGCTTTGTCCCCTTAAGCGTTTTGTAGTTACGTGTGGTACCAGGATCACCTTTCTCAACGACTCTACGGGAGAAGAATCAATAGATTCAAGTAGTAATCGATGGGGTTGTTGCTATTCGCTTGTTTCATGTTTCCAACTGATAACCATTCTTACAGGTACATTATGATCGTGATATGCTGCAGTTTAGATGCACCGTGCGGTTTTGTACAAGAATAGGATGTCTTAAAATCAGAGAATTCACTATTGAACTAACAGCGTTGGATTTTCTAGCCGTCCGTATAAGCTAACGATATCAGCACAAGATTTACCACTCTACCAATAGTCCCTAAACTCGCTACAGTATTTGCGACATCAGAAGCAGTGCTGTTCGCCTTACCTTATACAGCTACATATATGTGATTGTAGTTCATATCAAACACAAATATAATGATTACCAAGACATGTTTCATCATCGCTGCCTCCGCAGCTTAGCTCATGTCTGTTGGGAGCACCGCATGAGCAAGGAGCGTGTTCGACGTCGCGTATTTGTTGCCGAAAGAGGAAGTGAACCGCTGAGCACTATTATATCACGCACCATGCTCCGATAGTTGGACCACGTGTTGCTCATACCAGCACACGGACTTCCGCGACGAGCATCGTTTTGCGCGTTATTGGTGCGATTGGAAGAGGAGGAGGGACGTAAAAACGATAAATTGGTCGTGAGAGATGAAAACCCTTAGTTTGAAGTTGGCGTCGGTTGGTGTATTTCGAATGCCTGGCTGGGGTCCTAAGAACGGTGAACACGTTTTGTTGGACACACTTGCTGATATATCTTGCAGCCGGCCTCTTTGGCCTTTGTGTTGTGAGTTCGTTTGTCCATCTCCCTTCTGCTTAGCATTCCTTCCAATCACGAGCACACTTGTTAGTTATAATACAACTCTCTTCTTACGGCACGATAGCCAGCTGTTAGCTCTCCGGAACGATGTCCAGCCGATACTGGAGACTCAGCCGTTGTGCCACTGTTTGTTTTCCTTTCCTTGTCTTTTGTATTGCGGTTCAATAGTTGAAGTGTTGTCCACCAGCAGCTAAAATGTACAGTGATGATGATGATGTTCATCCGAGTGAGCGACACACTGGCAAGTTCGGGCTTTCACTTCCCACAGCTAGTTGCACGTTCATTTTAATTAATCAACCAGAACTGAATTGGGACTGTCAAATATCCTAAATTCATTGGTTGACAGCGGAGCACCCAGCATTAAAATCCCACCCGTCGCCATCAGTATTCGAGGGAAGCATTATCGGCAGGATAGGTTAGGCCCGACCGAGAAAACATATTACTTCTATTTGGTGATTATTGTATAAGCGCAGCTAAGTTTGTAGTGAGCAGCGCCTGCTGATAGTTAATTCAAAACGTTGATAACCATGAACAAAACTTGGGCAAACGTACTTCGGGGTAGATAGGACAACTTACTTACATTGGTGACGAAGAGTAGTAATTGTACACACCTCGGTTGCGTGTGGCGTTGGGGCCTATGCGAGGGCAGAACGATTGTCAGAAGTTGAAAACCTCTAACTGAATTCCGATATACTTGGGTGCCTTGTTCAACAGTTGCCAAAAGACACGCATGCATTACGAATATCGGTTAATGACAATTATATCGGATCAGTGTTCGCATTATCCCTTGTTTTCTATCGTGTAAGTTCTAGTGATTTAAAGTCGGCGAATGAGTTTAAACTATTTAACAAGACTGGTAATTCAAATAAAGTAAAAGCAATTGCAGAAAAGCGGATCAGCATTTAACACAACTCTGAAAAATAACTTCAGTGGTAGACGAAATGACGCAGTCATAAAAGATGAACGCTGCCACTTACACAGTTCTGCTTCCAGTGGGAGTAAAGGACTCCGATCTGCGGAAATGCGGAGGTCTATAAGCGTTCACACAAGAACGGTGCAACTACACCTAACAGCAGGCAAGTTGCTCTCTTCCTCGTCCAGCAAGAATCGCGGTCACATAACGTGTATGTCAGCAAAGCTAGCTGAAGATTTTTAAGTCCAGAACACGGCAACTGATCTCAAAATGATATGCAATGTCATTAGCCTGTACTCTATATTATAATGTGCCTTGCCGCAATAGTTGCAAGCAATTCCATCTCATTCGCTGCGCTTATTTTTGTGCAAACTTTGCATCAGTACGGGCTAAACTTCGCAGTAATTGACCAGTTGCATCCAATCAATCAACCTTTCTTTGTGAAGTAGGTGGATTTTCGGTTTAAACATTTGGAAACCATCTAGACGGGCAGCGATTTATCTAAGTAATCTCAAGCTTATTTCTTGTGTCACGTTGGAGGTTGCGACTATTGTTGGCAACATTTTTCTCGTGGGTACTTGGAAATCTTGAGTAGCTGAAAAAAGATATTTTGTGGAGCTTTCTCTCGGCACACTTAGAGGGCGCAATATTCTTATGGTCATTCCTTATGTGCACAGCCAGGTGCGACGAAACACAACAATATCAACCAATTTTGGACGCTTGGTGGGACGTTGTACAAATAAGGTGTTATCAAGTGCGCGCCATTCTTAGCTGCTTCATGAAGACAGGCCAACTCAGAAGAGAACAGTGTTCGAGTCAGCTTCATAGCAAACATACACCTAAAGAGCAGCTGTGTGGAAAACCGGGATGGATGAGCTTCTCGTCCCAAGATTTCGCGTGTCGAACTGATATTCCGGCTAACTTGTGCCAGAGTAAACCACGGATGCAATGTGTGATCTATAACGAGTTATACTAATCTACGGACACCGGGTAATGGTTGCTACTGTCCACGGAACAATAATAAAAATGATAATACTAATGTTAATAACCGTAATACTGCAATTTCTCCACTTCTCGTCCTTTACTAAGTTGTTTACAGATCGTGGTCGCACTGGTCGCACCGGTGGGTGGACCAGTTAAAAGTGGGCACCAGCAGTGCACCGGAACGACACACATATGGTTCGTTGCCACGTGACCACCGCCAGTTTCGCGATGGCTGGCTGACCGGGAGGTCGCCCGCACCCGCTCGGATAAAAACCGCTGATAATAACCCCCAGCCATTTCGGCCACTGACGGACATAAGGCGAACGATGCCACCTCCCGTTGGTATTTGGAGGGGAATCCTCCAGGCTGTTTACGATAGATATGACATATCATCAGTGTACAAGTCGACCGCCCTCCTCAGCTTCTACCATGGGCAATTGCTGTGTATACCCGAGGGAAACCGTGTGATAGCTAGTCAGTGAGTTCGTATGCAAGTGTGATGAGATCAACGGTAACAGTTGACTGGCCTGGCACCTGCTTTCTTTGCGGGTCTGGACTTAAGGATTAGCAACATCAGTGTTTGGGAACTCTATCTCATTTGGGTCCAGATTTCGGTGTGTTGCGCTTGTCTGTTTATGTTCCACCGAGATGATTTCTACTCACTTTCGCCAAGGACACTTTAATTTGTGTTATTTTTATGTTGTGCCTAAAATCCATGCCTACAGTCAATCCATGTCCTCTTGGGGAGGTAAGTAATGGCATCTGGATCCGCTGTGCTACGATGAGTTGGTGATACTTGTCTATCAAACTTGCGGCTGTCCTCAGATAATGAGACTAAAGCCCCATTTTGCCATTGCTGTCTGGCTCGGTGGGCCTAAGCAACATGAGTTGGCGCATATAACTTCAATGATTAAAGCTCGACCAACGTCTGTAAGTGACTAAAATGTTGGTCGTTTATCCCTGAGTCCTTTCAGATATTTATCGGACAGCTGCTTGCTACCCTTAGATGCATCTCTTAATGGCTTTCAAAGGAAGCACACAGCTGAAGTTATCTACTTGCCTGTGTTCGTAAGTACACGGGCGGTGCACGCTCCATTCGTTGAACCTGATCTGGCTAAGCTAAAGCAAATTTTGACTGGACCCCAGTAAAATCCTGTCTAATTTGCCTCATTTTAACGTGGAATCAGCTGCCATTTGCTTTTTTATCGAAAATTGAGATAAGGTGGAATTAGTTTGCATTGACTCATTCGAATAAATGAGCTTACCATGGAGCCAGCAAGTAGTTGAGCGAATGATAGCCTGAAAATCAACAAGGATGTACCGCCTTTCCGCATCTCACAAATCGCCAACTCCTTGAAAAAGGAGAAAAAAATTACAATTTGCGTACAGCGTTCTTCCGGGTGATATGCCTTAGTAATAAATAAGCGGATGAAATTCATACAACATCCGAGATATCAGCGAGAAATGTGGCTCTGCAGATCGAAGAAGCCTAGTCCAGGTTCACTCATTTTTCAATGCAGGTAGCGTATTCCATATAACATAATATTCTGTTTAGCTATACGGCACTAAACCAAACTTCAGCTAAGTAATGCATGTTCGACCTTATCAAATGATCGAGATGAGTTGGTGACCGATTTGGATGAAAATGCTTAGAGTAATGTGGACCAATCTCTTTTATTAGTATAACTATGTGCGAAAGCACCACGATATCAACGATAATGTCACGGAAGCATACAATATGCGCAAACTCTTCCCGATTATTACACACATTAGCTTGTACGGAAAAGGATATTTACTATATTAAAAAGCAACGCTGCCATACTTTGTGAAGGACGTATAGCTTAATTATAGGTGCGACAAGCGTAATAGGAAAGAGCACGCTTTTAGTAGCCATTACAGGGGTGGTTGCATTTTGGCACGTTACTGTAATCTTCCGTTCAGTGTACTCGCAGTCTCGCAAATTTATTGACTAGTACCGTTCTGCCGACTTTAAAAGGTCACTGGAACAATACTTACACTAAAATGCTCTGAAAGATTCCAGTAGGATAAAAGCGAGAACGAAAAAGTGAAGTAGCAAAAGTAAGTAGCGCGTATCTACTGGCTCACCTTACATTTACTGTTCGCACACAGTTCGGCTAGGTTATACGGAGTCCCAACCACTTGAGACCAAGTCAAGTAACGGAAATTGTTTAATGCATCATCAGCAATTCAAATACCTAGTTCATTATACGTAAGCGCACCTAGTACAGAAGTCAGAAGACCGCTCCACTACTGGGAAACATGAAGTCAGTTCAACCGGTTGTACCGTGTGATCAACTTCAAGTTGTGACCTCTAAGTGTGATGTTGTCGCTGAGTTAAAATAATTTTCCGTATGTTTGGTTTGAATACTGGGCGAGATGTTCCCTAACAAAAGGATCACTGCACCGTGGACGTCATTGTCAAACGACTTCAGCCTAAGTAGTCAATGTAGATGGAGCAAACCTTTCCACGTTTATTGCCCCTCTTTGTTCTGGAGTCGCAAGTGCAAAATGGATGTCACGCTCTACGGCCGCACTATAACTCGGCTCCCACTTTGCCTCTGTGGCCACTTTAAATCTCCTCACACAATATTGTGCGTGCGCTTGTTCGAACCAGTGCTTCCCACCTCTTGGATCCAACCTATGTAGATAATACTCTTGCTACAGTTCCCAGTTGTCGGCATATTCTTCGCCGAGTTTTACATTTGTAACCACATCAAACCGGAGCTTTTCAGGAAACCTTTCGATCTCATTCGGAAGAAGCCACTGAGAACTCCCAAACCACGCAGCAACCATCCCTACATGTTACAGCAAAACAAAGTTACAGTCATTTTGGTTCGCCCATTAACCGAACATCTCGTCCGAGGCACTTAGGGACGCTTATCAGCGTTCCACCTTTATTGTCTCTTAAGGTAGGCCGAGCAATATGCCCTGTCGCATAATGTGGGTGTGTGCGTGAAACCGCGAGTCGTTTGATAATTGCTTTCGACAGTATGCACGGTAAGACCTCCATCTGCTGCGGCCGAATGACCTTGGTGCGGTTGAACAACTCTCAACTCGTGAGCGTGTTTTGACGTCTTTGTGTGTTACGATTGGCGCATAGAACTTTCACAAATGTGAGCGCTAGTACCACGAAGATCGCTCGGATAGCTCTTGCTGCAAAAGATAAGAGGGCGACTAGTATTCAAATGGTTCAACTTCGCCTATCTTCGGCAGAGAACTGCAGTAAAGTCCTTAAGGTTGTGTTAACCTGTTTTGGCTATGTTAATTCGTACTGTCCGTAATTTATAGGCAAATCCGTCCAAGAAGTGAGAGAGACAAACAAAGTTGCTGACACAAGTTGGTTTTCCCCAGCATGTCAAGTCATTCCAGATGTCAACTGTTTATCTTTGCTCAAAAGAAAATTGCGATAAGATGACTGAAATAGTCGCACATTTTGTTAATATTAAGCTCGCTCCCACGGAGGTAAATATGGCCACGCTAACACCACAACCAGGCAAAGTAAACTCGGAATCTAAGCCAAAGAAGAGAGCTAGACGTTCCAACCGCACTGCAGCGTCTGTGACTGTAAATCCACTGGGCCACCTTACACCTATAAGTGGTCAAGTCTCAAACATGCCTGCTTCCA
>CALYDF020007654.1:0-12322 GCA_944474145.2 Dicrocoelium dendriticum | reverse complement strand
GTATTGTCGTTGCAGATGCTAACGTCAAAGAGCGAAGTAGTTGATCGTGGTTGCTGCACTATGTACTGATTTTAGCACCGATGAAAAAAGCTCCGCGTGGAAGTGGCCTGTTGCTTCTTAAATATGGAGAGCAACAAATCTTTCGCCAGTTGGAGTAAGGAACATTTTCCGGTGGCAAAGTACTAAATATTTATGAGAGTTTTATGACAAATATTTTGCCTCTACAATGTCTGGGAACTGTACTCACAAGCAGTCAGTCGAATAATTCAAGTCTGTTAGCGTGAGCCGGTCCCTCGGGCGACAGCGGTAGGGCATCGGGATTGTGTGTGTTGAGAATGCGTCGATAGGCAGGATCTATTTTTCTTTTACTTATTTATACATAAATGCGCCCAAAAATAGTCTCGCATGATCAACGGAAAGATGAAAATCACTAGCAGCCATTGTGTTTAGGGTAAAACTTTATGTCAAGTCACAGAATTACAGCGGAACTCTGATAATAAGCTTTGTTCACCAATCAATATACTGGTTGCAATAAGCTATGCAATACTCATACTGTACAACTGCACTGTTTTTTCAAGGAGCCGGCCATGTCCCACAAATGTGGGGCTTGATATAACACGACTAGACCCTTGAATATCTGTTAGATTGCATATGCACGAATTATGTATAATCTAACTAGAAAATGTATTGTTCAATTGTTTTACATAGTAGAAATTTACGTAAGTATGAAAGTTTAGGGGTGTGTGCCACAAAACACTACTCTAGACTACGCTAGACAAAAACTAGCTTACTTCATTACTTTACATTCTAAAGGAGAATTAAGGCTGCAGCCTAGGAGGAAGACGATATTCGAAGGTTAATCCCCAGCACGAATTACTGAGAATAGCAAGCTACGTAAAGGTTTTGCGGTAAGTAATTTTGTCTCATGCGTAGTTGAGTATCACATTTGAGAAGTTGGCAACACAAGCAGTATATTACAAGCCAAGCAGAAAATATACAAGACTGGCGCTTCGCAATACCGGATTTGTTAGGTTATAAAGTATGCCAAGTAACTTTTGACGGGGCATTTTAGATTATTCAGTAGATGTTGTTTTAAGCATAATACAATGCAAAGCAAACGTGGTATAGTTCAGTATCATGCTGACATAAAGCAAAACATATTGATCACGCTGAACATCTGTATTCCCCATCACATCTACACAGTCACCCTTTCATTTTGTCATTTCGGCTCGCTGTGTTAACTTCTCAATGATTTCGAAAGCAGTTCCTTAGTTGATATCTGGTGTGCTTCTGCGTTTGTTTGTTTTTACCTTGTCCACTTCAGTTCCGTAGCATGTTGTTCTTTCGTCTGTCCGAATCGGAACACCGATGTTAGAACTTCCGGCAAAGTAGCATCATTGACATTCGCTCCAAAGAAATGAGACACTTTGTACAAAAATCGTGTCTGCAAGGGTTCAGAAGAGGATGCAATTGCTGTCGAACTCCCCACCACCGATCGTCCAATATACGACAATCGGACGCAAATCAAATCGGTTCTGCTACAAATCAGTTGGGCTTTGGAGATACAGTTTACAACCTACCGCTCCCAGGACGTTGGACAAATAACTACCTGTTTGTTGCTCACTCACTCAGAGTATCGAGACAGGTCCATTCTTGTGAGGTTTGATAGAGAGTATTGGTTTGTTCAACTTGGCTAAATCCCACACACCTACTATTCAGAGAAGATATGACTGAAGGCACGCCACTAGCAAATTTTGTTTGGGAAAGCTTAGAAACCATCCTGAGTGCCATGGTGAAGGACTGTGAAAACTTTTAATATGCACAAACATCCTGGTTAGTCAAGTCAAATTTCAGTGTTCATTAATTTTAAACACTCGTTAGTTTGTACGCCATTATTTGCAAGGCTGCGAGATAAAATGTTGAGGAATAATTAAAAGTTTAGACGATGGATGATTTTCTACGTGCATAGCAACATCTGTATTCTGATGGTAACGAGATCAACTGAGGTAATCCTTGTCTCATTTATCCTGAATCCACATATATGCTTGACAATTATAATGCTAATAATGTTTGAAACAATTAGATCCCTTTAGTAATTTGAATAATGCCGTAAGAAGACGAACACTGGCAGATGTCAACCTTTCGTATTGTCTCTTCGGTGCCAAGAGAATAACATGAAAATATATAAGACTACAGGTAGGGTGAGACCGGAACAAGTTAGAAGAGGGTAGAGGGGAAGGCGTGACACCCCTACGCCCAGGGCAGCCGTAGGCTTACGAACATCTGTTTCTGCACACAGAGTGTGGGTTTGATACGGCTGATCGCGACTGCCTCTGCAAAACGTAGGAAACGGGCGTTAGCATGTCTTAACACGATTGTAAACATTTTGGTCGGATCAAACTGGTGACAGGTGGCCAGTAAATGCCTACCTATGGATGAAGCAGGTGGTTTACCTGAGCAGATGGTATGAGCTACCGACGACTGGGTGATTTGACGCTGCAACGATTTAGGTACATGTTCCCTTATTCTGGAGTTCAACGATCTATTGGTACGGCCGATGTAGTGTATACCACAACTACAAGTAAATTGATAAATACAATGTGAGTTGGCGCCAATAGGTTGTCTTTCCGTCATTGGGGTAACAGGTATTCGATTAGTCCGGTTGATAAGGACAGTTTCGGCAGCATAATAAGTCCTCTGGACTGCGGAAGTTATGCGCTTCATTGTCCTCATATTGGCAAAATCTCCCTTAAATGGTGGCTCGATGTAGATCTTCCTTTTAGACACTGTCGAAACCTTCTGTCCCGGCACCCTCGCCTGACTATGTTTGTCGATGAATCTACTTGGATAGCCATTTTTCAACAGCGTATCCTTGAGCGAGTTTATCTCATCATCTAAACTGTCGGTAGTGCATATTTTCCTTGCACGGTTGAATAGCGTCGTGACTAAGGTCCGCTTGTACCGCATTGGGGAGAAGCTGGTAAAGTGCAGGTACTGCACTGACCAAGTCGGTTTTCGGTAAACCTCTCTTTTGATGGACCCATCAGCTCTTCGGCAAATCAACACGTCCAGATATGGGAGGCGGCTGCTTTTCTCTGTTTCGTTGGTTACTTTCAGATTCGTATGCACGTTATTCAGGCGATCGACTAGACGCGCAATGTGCTCCTCTGATGAGCTAAACACTAAACTATCATCCACATACCGCTTATAGTAGGAAAGAAGCGATATTTCCACACTCAACTTCTTTTCAATCATCGACATGAAAAATCTGCTAGCACTGGGCCCAACGGACTACCCATTTCCACCCCTCCTATCTGGCGATAGGAATGTTTTGGAATTGGAAACCGATGTTCTCAGTGCATAGTAGGAAGCTGTCCTTTAATAAATCGACTGGCATTGGAAGAGTAAAATTGGAGCACTGCCATTTCACACACGTAATCAACTGTTTCATGTAGCGGAACATTGGTGAAAAGCGATTGTACATCCAATGTGGACATGACTTTATCGGATAGGTTAAACTCATCTAAAGCCTCTGTAAGTTCGCAAGAGTCCTTCAGACGGTGTGGGATAGTCTGCTGCTTTAACGGCGCAAGAACTTCCACCAGCTAACGAGCCAACTTATGTTGTGCCGAGTTTGCCATTGACAAGATTGTTCTAAGTGGTATACCACAATTATGGGTCTTTGGCAAACCGTATAGCTGAGGTATGTTGGACCCTCCCGGTTTTAGGCTGTTATATACCTCATCATCAATTACGCGGTGTAAGAGGAGCAACTTTAGGTGTTCCGTGATGCATCTTTCCTATTCCCTAACATCCTCTGTTCTTGTAAGGAGTTTAAATTTGCTAGCATCACTCAGTGAATCTTGCATTTTCTGTGTGTATTCTTCCTTGCACATAATGACGGCTCCTAATAATGTTCCCCGGAATGGCGAGACATGATACAGCATACCTGGTGCGATCATTATGTGCAGGTCCTATACGGAACTGATAATGTGCATTAGTTGTACCTTAATAACGGGGATTTGTAATACAGTTTATTCTCAAATATCAATTCGACGTTTTCTGATTAAATGCAGCGCAACACAATGTCGGACGAATTACAGTCCAGGAAGGCATAAAAGAAAGGTGGGTGCTGAATAAAATGAATTGTAAGTCAAACACTGCATGGAAGTTGCAAAGTACAGCGCAAAGTTGCAATTGGAACTGCATTTTGAAAGATGTAATACTGAGTTTAGTGTTAATGTAAACAAATGAACTGCGAAATCAGTTTATGTGAATCTTTGGTACGCATTTCTCTAGCCATACCAACGGGAAATATTTCTGAAAAACACTGTAAATCTGTGTCCGAAGCGTGGTTTTTAACTCATTGGTGCAAAGCAAGTTTTCGAACCAGTGGGGTTTCATGATGAACAAAAGGATGTGTGACACCGACTTGAAAGGCCGACAGTGTTTGGCTTAAGCACATTATCGGGCCAAGAGAATGTAAACGAAATGTTGAAGACAAGGTAAATTTTACCTGGATGACAATCATATCAAAGCTAGCAATGCGTCGGATGTATCACTAGTAAAATAAGAAAACTAAGTAAAGCATAAGCCGTATACTGAGGGGCAACGTCGGTTGAAATTTATTTGCAAAGTTCTAAGCGTCCAACCTACCAATGCGACAGGGGTTCCCTCCACCGAATGGCAAGTATGCAAGCAGGTAAAATTAAAGTGAAGTTATGGGGAAGAGGTAGTCAGATAGACATGAGTGTTTAACGAATAAGTAGCTAGTGGTTCAACTATTGCATAGTAAGAGTGAAATCAACCGTATTCAAGATGATGTATTGGCGACCAAATTTGGCCTTCTGATGATAAGTGTCCGACTCACCGATGTGCCAGTGTGGTGTCTAGTCAATACTGATCCTTCGGGTGCGATAGAACGGGAGTTTCAACAGATGATAAATATAAATTAAGAAACAACAGCTGCTACACCATCCGACTGATATAATCATTTGCAGATTCAGTCATCTAATGTCCCGACCCTCCTCCTGCACTTGAAAAAGTATTGTGGAGCAGCCTAGAAGAGAAATTACATTGTTGAATGTAAGACACGTGTTAAGCATTTTACGAGAGTTCCACTCCATTTTGCTGTTACGCATGTGGGCCGACAATTTGTTCCTTACTCGAGAGTACCAATACAGAAAAACGTTTTCTGATGTGATTTTCTGATATACAGCAATTTTGCTATCGAGTTTATTGTACCCATTTGGTTTTTAAAATGACATATCAATACTAGATGTGTGTGCGCTTCTGTGTAGGATATATAAAAATTGTTGAATTTGCCATTAAAAGCGTCGTAGCCACATTGGGTCAAGCGGAATTAAGTCCCATGGCTCAGAGTAGAATAAGCTTGAGCATGTGTCTCTGAGGTGCTGGATGAACGCACGTTGCACTTTCACTATGTCGATACGATCGCGCTTCTTTGATTTGTTATGGATCATCAAGCATCATTCTTCAAGTGAAGGATGAGCATACGATTAACACACAGAACAAATGAAATTCCGTGAAATTTCTGAACAGTCATCAGACGCGTTACTTTGCCTTGCTCTAGCTGTTGCATAACACACTTGTTTGGAGAAGTTACGGGGGCATGAGTAACGAAGCTATGGGTCACAGTATGTACGTGATTTGTCATCAAGGGTCGGTGCATTGTGGTTAATAATGTAATTGTATCATTTGGCACCTCATTTGTCAGTGGTTAATGATATTTCCCACGCGGTGCACCAGTTTTCAAGAGTGAATGGAGGTCGAGGTTACTTTCCGTTAGAGTGTTGCTTAGACTGCTAGAATGGATAAAGCAAACTATTTTGTGTCATCGGCAAAATGATCTGGTGTGCCGGACTGAAGATGTCATTCAAGTACAGCAGAAACAGCCGTGGATCAAGAACATTCCTTTTTGTAGCATCACTGGTAACAGCTTTGGGTTGAGATGAATGTTGTATTCGTACCACTTGTAGTCGACCAGAGGTACATTCTAAACCAAACGAGAAATAGTTTCGTATACCGTAAGTCTGGAGCTCAGCTAAAAGAATGACTGTAGGACACACGATCAAATATTTCACACATTTCGAGGTAGATGACGGTTGCGAATAAGCACGATGTTTTAAGACACGGAGTATAGGAATCCATGCTCTGAATTGTTTAGTAATTTTTGAGACAGGGATGATTTGATCGTATCATATTTTATATGACGCTCCATTATCTTCCATAAATCCGATGTGTGACCAATCGCTCTATAGATGTCTGATTAAAATGGAAGCCAGTTTCGTGATGCAGCGTCACTATAGCTTCCTTCCATTGAGTTGGTAAGACACCAGGCTTCATGGAGAAGGTGAGTAGATTTAGTAGTAGCTAGAGATGAGATAAATCAATTATGCAACAAAACTGATAATAGGTCTTATTTTCCTCTAAAGTAGAGGACTGTAGTTTGCATTAGATGCTTTATTCCGTTTTGAGGGATCTTAGCATCTGTAGAAGTTACGATAATTTTCGATGTTTTCGGAAACACCGCACACAAGAAATTGTCATTCACGTCATCATGCGCCTTTGGACTGCGCATAGAGAATACCTAGATTTCCTCAATATCGTGTAGGTATAAATAAATAAGGAAATATTGGTATTTCTCGGAAAGTAGTGTACAATCTCCGGGTGGTAACGTACTGTTTTCCAGATCTTACCACATCAAGAAAACGTTTCAGGTCATAAATTTCCTCCGGTTTCACAGATCAGCTACGCATTCATAGAATACTGATTTTCAAGTTATAGCGTGGCCATACGCAGGAACAAGTATAGGGAGGGAACGTAATTGGCACAAGTACATGTTTCATTGTGTGAGTGCTGGTTACGAAAACGTAGGCTGTGTTTAGACATCCAGCAGTCCATCTATAGTTTAGGCAAGATTTCGCTCATGTGCCTGCTTATCATCGAAAGCCAAATGTCTTTAACGCGCTCATTAAAGTGAGTGTTTCGAGAGCTGTTCGGACTGTGGCGAGGTTTTCACTTACCGGCAACTGTGGTGGTAATTTGTCCCGCAGATTGGCTTATCTCACCAAGGCGAAGGCCGGTCAGGTTTTGTGAATGTCAGGTTTAGAGTGTAGTACGTGATCTCCAGTATGGGTAGGTTAGACTGTGGATTTTCACAAAGAGGAAGATGTATATTTCGTAAAGACTATAATTTTGGTGAGGAACACAGTACTTCCGGGATTCTGAAACACTCAGGAAGGTACGATAGTTTTGTAAGTTACATTTTCCTCGATAACTTAATGTGTTCCCCAATAATGATATAATTACACCGCTATCATTTCTTTCTGGCGGTTGCCTTTATTGTGGCGTGAAACGAGTTCATCGCCCAGCACTCTGTGATTTGACTTTCACTTTTTTGGTGTGGTTTCAGATTTGCAAAGAACGCGAACTTATTGTATGAAATCGAGGTCACTACATTACTAGACGACGTCCCACTTGTATAGCTGAATCATGGCTATTGTTTTCTTTCATAACTCGTTCAAAACCGAGTCTCTTGGGAATTACATGATAATAACCCCAACAAAGTTACTAACTGGGCTAGGCCGCGCGTGATGCATGGGGTGGCAGTGATTCCAACAATTTGACACGTCTTATGATAACATTCAATTTAGTCGTGACCACGGCACTGAGACATGATAGCAACTTTGATGGAAGCGGGTGAGTGATTGTGCCCGTTATTGTGTTATCTCCGTGGCCAGAAGAGGTACAAGTGGAACTGAGAGTGGTTGAAAATTTCACTAGGCCAATTCGAAGTGCTGCTACGCCCTGCGAAGAACGTGTCCTCGAACAGGGTCTTTGTGAAGGGAAAATGTGATCGTTTGCTGCCTTCAAGGTTCCAGAGTCTGATTCTTGGACGCGTTAAGTCAATTTAGTTTCCATAATATGTTGAAGAAAACTGAATTGCCGAACGGTTAGGCGGAATCGGATCACCACACAGAGATCCAAACAGCAATATGGACTTGAGCAAAAGAAATTCCCAAATAAGTCTATAAGACCTTGTAACATATGGTAAAAGGAATAATTTTATACTACTTAATGGGATTGCTAACCACGACGTTATTCTGTAAGCGCGTAAATTAGACGAAACATGGCAATGTGTGGTAGTGATATAATGCTCCGTTGCTTTGACAACAAATGGCAACGACCGACTTTTCTGACAAAGGAGAGGCTGTCAAATCGAAAAACGTGTGTTTGTGGTTACACATAAGCTAACATTCAAAATTTGGTAATTGTTACTGGAAATTGAAAGTGGATTTTATGAGAGAAACCCGAGAAATCGTCCACTGAACCAAAAAATGTGAGCATTTGGGTTTTCAAGTTTGAAAGTATGCGCGTACTGTAGCACATAATATATCAAGCACACGTGTTCCGTACTTACTGCCCAACTGTGAAACCTACCGCCGAAGGCCTCACTGTTTCACAAATACTCCATGTATGCCTTTTCCAATCTCCAACTCCGCCCGACACTTCCCGTGTGACCATTGCGCAATGTCCGTAAGTGACACCATAACCAGGTGACAATTACTTTCCTTTGCTTCCCATCGATGCTGTTACGTGATTGTTGACTAAGTGATTTCCTTACTAAAGACGTTGCCGGTTAGTAGTCATGGCAACTTGATACTTGTCTTCGTCTAAAGATGCTAACTATGCTATATGTACAAAGGTGTAAAAACCGTATGCGCGTTTGTTAAAGTCTGTAAAGTGGTTGCGCCGAAGCTCGGCTATTTTCTCTCTCGGGGTAGCGAGCGGTCTGGCAAAGCCCGTGGTCTCACCGATACAGCGAGGTGTAAGAGTTCTGACGGCTTCGCCTCAAGATGTATAATTCCGGATTCCATTAAATTATTTTCATTGCATGACACAGTCTGCATGAGCCAGATCTTTCGCTTCGACTAGGCGGCATTACAAATCGAGGTGGTTAAATTGGGTTGGTTAATACGCATTTCCTCTAAATCATGTCCTCTTTTGGTAATAATGTGCGTAAAGCGCCACATTTGATGTAGTGCAAAGTGGAGGAACTGTTAATACTTTGCAAGTTACAAGGCAGAACCTACTGTGGGGCGATCCGGTAGATTATTTTGTATGGATAAATTCAGATTGCGGATAGTCAGCGATCTGGCAACTACGAAAAAATACACTAGGACATTCTTAGCCATTTTCTAGCGATGGCCGGGCACCGTGAAAATCTTGCCTTTACACAACGATACATGGACAAAATTTATAACCAACTATCAGTTTTAAATGCTTTCACTCAATTCACTCCTGATTCACATTATACGCCTGCTTTCGGTTATCCGCAACTAAAGTGAAAACGAATGTATGGCTAGCGAATGTCCGCTGTCTAACCTCTTGCAATAAGGAAACACAAAACACTTCAGCCATTATGAAATAATTAATAGCTGGGTCTATCACGTGACGTTCAACTTTCACAGTTCAAGGTTGGTGTACATCATTCACTAGCAAACACAGCGGTTCCTTCACTTTCTGACGGGTATCCATCACCGTTAGCCTAGCAGCCGTAGTAGCTATTCTCACTTGGTCCGTGAATTAATGATGAATCACTTAACTCTTAGTTATTGTTTACCTGAGTCATGAGATGTTGATCAGCACATACAGGTCAAGGTGTAGAGAAAACTACCCTTAGCTCTGTAGTTGTATGCTAGCAGATGGGAAAAGTTGCCGTGAACAGCAGTTTGTGCGCCTTCCGTTCGAAGATGTCAAAAAAGTTTCGCCTGAAAATTAAAAACCACTTATGATGTATCCAAGAACATCCAAAGCTGTACCAAAGACAACATATGCAACCGATTTAGCACAATACTATAAAGTGTTACCCACTGATATTATACCAGCAGGTTTAAAAGAGTGCGGATATCGTTCGTCTGAGCTCTTCAGTAGTCACAGAGCTTGGACAAGTGCGTTCACTGATCCGACGTGTGAAAAATTCTCAGTCGATTTTACTATGTTTCACTGTGCTCTTAGTGCCAAAACAAAACCTGCGCAGTGACACAAATAATCATTCCTTAGAGTGGCTATTTTTATTCCGGATGCCCATAAGAGCGTGTAGATTTAGCCAAATGACCAATACTGCTTTCCCGACTAAGTCATTCACCGCAAAGAATGGTAATTTTGAAACAGCAGTGGTTACCGAAAGTCTCGCTCTTGGGGAACTCTGTGTAACCCACAAGCCTCTTATGCAGACAAAGTATAGGCCAGTATTCACGAGTACCAGATGTTTGCACATACGGGTTATCACACGGATTGCGCATACAGAGCTGTCTTGTTAACTGAGCCCTTACCAATGCAAATCCGGGTAATTGCTACGGTAGACCAACAAGTCTTGCATCAGGTTTGTTCAGCACACGAGCGTCTAGCTGTTACCTTTCAGTAATCGGTATTGCAGAACAATATTAGAATCGAGTTCTCTCACTTGCTCCATATACCAGGCGGCCATTAAAAACCAAAGCTTGCAGTTTGCCTTATTTTTAAAAATTTAAAGCAGTACGATTTTCTGACCTTAAGATATGATATTTGGACCATGTAAGTAGAATGCAATGCTAATCTCTGTAACATGACCTATTCCCTGCCAGTGCGTATAAACAACGGCAGCAGCTGTCTGAAAATGATGGTGTAGATGACATCTAGTGACATAAAGAAAGCTTGTCAAGTTTGTGGTTGCAAAAGCAATGGAATGGTGGGGGAACTCGTCGCAGCTGATGAAACAGAAACTTCATGTGTATTCCACTACAAAACAATCAGATTCTTGTAATCAATATTCTACCAGAGAGAGAATTGAAAACGTCGTCTATCTTATTGTACGAGCAAGATTGAAAACAAGATTGAAAACTCTGTTCAATTGGGTAGCTGGCCTGCCCTATTCGTTCTCTTATTTTGGTTACCAATGCAGTAGGGCATATTCTGCATAGTACAATGTCGCATTGGATGTACGAGTCTGCGTTTTATATGCCACGGTAGGCAGAATGGTACAACGACCGTTCGTTTTCATAAAACGTTGGACAAACGAAAACTATCCGTTTTAGATCTTCTTTGGTATACTTTGACTTAATCTTATTAATTGTTTACATTCTGTCGCAGCGTTCAGACTGGACACTCAAGACGATATTATCAAAACGAAGAAATTTTAGTCGAGCACAATTAGTTAAGAAATACAGGCCTTTCCGACTGCGACACTTGCGGAAGTTAGTGGGGAATATATTGAAGCGCTCAATGTGTGCAGTTGAATTCAGTATGTTTAAATGTCCCGGAAAATCAAACGTTCAATGATACACTTGGTGATAGGTCTAAAGATATAAGGCAGCAGCTTCATGCACATATCGAACAGCTGAGTACATACCACACAAAGTATTTTTCACGCAATTTATTCCCACCTTCTGACATTCGTATAACTACCTCTGTCACAATAATTTTCCCTGTTCAACAAAGCCCATCGCAATGAGGCTGGACCTTACCGTGGTGCGATGGTTTGTGTGCATCAGCGATCCATTGAGCTACGCTGGGTGGTGCTTTTGCACCTTCAGAGTCACTCATACCAGATTGGTCAATGGTTAGAGGCCAGACACACTCAGCCTCCTGGTCCTCCAGGTTGGGGGTTGGAATGAGGGTGGCACCTTATTCCTTAAAATGGACTCCTTGTAGCCCAACGCCAAACCCGCTGCCTTGCGGTCAGGTTTTTGAACCAAAGGCTTTGGTTGAGAACCCTAATCGTTCTCCTGTCTATGCCTGGGCAACTTGACAGTATCCTGCCCACGCAATACTACGAATTTTCCTTCAAACAATTTATTGATGCTCTGGCCACCGCAGAGGATAATAAATGGTGCCCTATCTGCTGCATCGAGCAGGGTGGATAGGGGTTTGGATGCTACTGCTCAAGCCTTCCCGTCTTCTTATTCCCCCTCTTACGCTTTTTCACTCTTACCGTCCCATTCCAACTTCACTTATATCCCCCCAGTTTTCAACCCCCCGATTCTTGGCCCTCCCCCAACATGCTTTGCTAGGCATTTACCTTCTAATTTCAACTCACACGTGAACGCGGGGCGTCAATCCTCTCTTGTCGACAAGCCCATGTCCAACCAAGCGGTCCAATCCAGTTCATCGGCTTCCATTTGGAGCCCTCGATCCTCCTTCAGATTGGCATGCCTCAATGTACGCACACTACTACAAATCGTTCAACAGGCAGCACTTGCCCGAACATTGGAGACCCTCTCGATCGATATCTGCTGTTTATCAGAGACTCGCCTGCAAG